>JABUQX010048229.1:100000-103536 GCA_015478945.1 Trachelipus rathkii
TCAGCTTTAAATCTTAATTTCTTCCAGATGATAAACTCCACCACCAAATAGTTGATCATTATGTAATATAATAATCATTTGTTATTTTTTTATTTCTGTTTATCCAAAACACGTGCTCCATCACAACACGATTCCAATTGTTTAAAAACAAAAGTAAAACAAGCACGAAATCGGTCGTTTAAACACAGGGTTCACACTGAAATTTAAATTGCATTCCCTGACTATCCCTGGCCAAATTCGCAAATTTTCCCTGACACGTGTCGTATTTTTGCGTATAAAAATCTATTAATCATTATTTCAGCTATTTACTCAGTTCATACATTTAAAATTATTGAAAATTTACTTTAAAATTGTTCATCATCATCATCGATCTAACCCTCCCCAAAGCCGTCCAAGCACTTTTTTTTTTTTTTTCCAAAAGTAAAGTTTTATTTATACAAAAAGAAAATAAATTTAAAGCTTACATAATAGCCTAGGTGAATAACGTCCCCACTTTGATCACAAAAGTTCTAAATATGGAGATTTAGGTTAACTTTTTTCTCTCAAGCATCTGAATTTTTGATTTCGTCAAAGCTTTGTTTTAACATTTTTCTCTGCTCTTCAAGTTTAATTTGATCTGTATGAAATAATTTCTTTTTTTCTTTGAGATGTTCTTCATCTCTATGGGCAGCTTTTACATTTGTCAACATTTTTTTGAGTGATAGGAACTTTATGAATACTTCATAAGATCTTAAAGCATTGCACTGTTCTTTGAGAAATCAGACTATGTTCTCTCAGATTTCTCTACTGAAATTGCGTCTTTACAGAAAAACCCTCCTTCTACTGTCGCATTTCCATGGGAAAATATCAGTCCTAATTTAAAAATTTGCCACCATTCCGCATAACATATTCCAGCTACTATATTAGAAAAAAAAATCATTTAAGTCTCTTAGAAGTACAGTCACCATCAAAATATTTTGAATTTTAATCAAGGTGAGAATGAGCTTCACTGCAAATAGAGTATTTGTGCCTTTGCTTTATCAGCAACAGAACCTGTGATTCAGTTATTGGTGTACAATGCCTCTAACAATAAAGCAAATCTTTGTTTCCTTTCTGGCTGATGGAAAATTATACTAGGATCCAATGAGAGCCCTTGGACAGCTTGTACTTCAGAGGACATCTTATAATATCTTTCTGTCATTTTGATTAGCACAGCCTGACATTCATTGAATTTTAGCAAATACTTTCATTCAAAGTGACTTCTTTAGAATTTTTTTTTGTTTTAATCCAAGATTAATACTTTTACATCACGCAAATTGTCTTTTTCATGTAAATCTAATACAAAAAGCTTAGTGTGTAGCAGGCATTTTACTGAACTTAAGAAATCTTTCCATAATATTAGTACGAGACATGTAAATCTGTGAACAGGAATGGACCAAGTGGGTTTGACGTTTGGAACTTTCGTAAAAATGATTCCACGTTCTAAGGAAAGCAATTTAAAAAAATGCCTGTCTGCATAGTAGAAAGAAAGATTGAGTTCGAACAGAAAGTGTATATAATGTTTTGGTGTTGAGAGATTTTGGCTTCCAACTGCCACAAAATCCAAAATAACTTCGTCAAAACCTATAAAAAAAAAAGTATAAATCCTAAAAAGAAAAAGATATAAACATATTAAATCATAAATCATACAGTCTAAAACACATCCAATACCAATCACCTTCAATCGGAAGGAGGAACTTGGAACAACCTCTACAGACAAAATAGAAGAATAGTAGGTAATATGAACTAAAAATAGAAAGAAACAGGATAGAAGTAGATTTGTGGAATGTCATCCTCGCCCATCCTTTTCATCACTTATCAAATACATCTCTCATCCACAAAAAAGCAAGGAAAAAATATTATAAAAAATATGCAACTTGGTCCATGGATCATTCTCCATTGTTTGAAAATTTTAAAATTTCCCTGACTTTTTTGAATTTCCTCTGACTTTCAGCATTATTCTTAAAACGTTTCCCTGACTTACCCTGACATTTCCTGACTTCCAGAAAGTGTCAACCCTGAAAACAGAAATTACTACTAAAACTGTGTGAGCATTCCTTATCGCGAGCGTTAGCACAAATGACATGACAAAAACGAAACCGGTCTAAATTAAAAGCAAAGAAATTAAAATTCATTCTATCGTAAACGGTTCGTAATTATTACAATTATGATTAAAGATTATAGAACTAAAGAAATTAAGTCCCATGTAAAATATAGTGACTTCTTCTACTCTAAGTTATCGGAAGCCCACTATACTTTACTTGAATAATTTCTCTATTTCTATCTCTTTAATCATAAAATTGCAGGTCTAAGTTCCCGCATCCCGCATACAAAAGCCTTTGTTATTTGTTCTGATTGGAAGTTTTCCTGAAGAAATCCCCTTTCTCTGAAAATTTTCTAGGTTTATCCTCTACGTTTTGAGTAAACTTGTTTACACGTTTCTTTGATAACATTATTCGCCCCTAAAACATGCATATGTCAGATTAGAAATATCGTTTAACAAAAACTTTCCCACAAGCAAGTTTCTATATCTTTATTAACAACAACTCAATTGCAGTTTCTTTAAGATAAAAGAAAGCATCCCCATGAACTTGACGTCACACATCGTTTTACAAATATAAATTTGCCAACTGTAACATCGACTATGTAGTTCAAACTTTCTTTCAAACTAAAGATGCGAGCCTTCAAACGCAAGGGACATTTCCTTCGAACTAATCTCCCCAACTCTCAAACAGAGAATTTAGCTGTCAGAGATCCCTATGACCTCATAGGCCACACGTATATCTCTCAAAATTTCCATTCTCTAAATACTCTAAAGGTTTTGAACTGTGCGCCTCATACTCGGGCTATCGACTTACGCGTTTGATGATAAAGAGAACTTAAAAATTTTGAGTTATCAATAAATTCTTTATATTAAAAAAACCACTTTAATCACACTGCACTTAGATTAATACCATAGGAAGACTTCTTTTATTTTCAAGGCTCACTCCCTTATCTGTATTGCCTGTCACTTTATCTTATTTTAATTGAGTCGCTGAATTTCTAGTTGCAAAAAAAGACGAACACAATATCGTTGCGAGAAGGGTTTTCACTCGATTTTCCTTTACTGCGTGTAGGTATTAACTTTTCATTGTGTATAGCTATAAATCAATTGAACTACTCCAGCCTTGATTGTTACGAGGAGCTCGATTCGATTTCGGGTAGAGTTTACAGTTTCAGAGAGAATTTTCAGACTAAAATTAACAGGATAAAAAGAGGATTAAATCAAGAAAAACTTAGCATAACTATTCATATCACTAGGCTATATTAAATATGTGTCATCTCTATTACAAAAAATTTGATCAATTATGTGATGGGAAGTTTAGAGTACATTATGTGGATATACATAAAAATGAAAAAATAAAATACTAGTTAAACTTATCAATACATCACCTGCGAGATAATCCTCTAACAATTGCACAATTTCAACATCCCAAATCCAATGCACAAAAACACTTCTACGTGCGATATTATAACCA
>JABUQX010048230.1:0-7500 GCA_015478945.1 Trachelipus rathkii
TATATATATATATATATATATATATAATATAATATTATTATAATAATTTATATATTTATATATATTATATATATATAATATAATATTATATATTATTATATATATATATATATATATATATATATATATTATATATTATTAATAGTATATATCCGTTATATAAGGATATTATTATTTATTTTAATTATTTTATATATATATATAATATAATAATATATATATATATATATATATATTATATATATATATATATTATTTATTATATATTATATTATTTCTATTCTTTCTATATATATAATATATATATATATATATATATATATATATATATATATATATATATATATATTATAATATATAATATAGATTTAAACTTGTTTGAAATGTAAAAAAATTGAAGAAAGTAGCAGCGCACACCCCTAGGAAAAGAAGTTCCTCCAATTAATAAATCTCTCCTCATCTGGGGGTGAAAGGCCTCTTCTAATATTTTAGCTTATGCTGCTAACTTCTTCAGGTCTAGGTATGGTAGCCTAGGCCACTTATTGAAATATCAAATATATGAAAAAAAATAATAAAACTTTTTAGTTTGCTATTATTATTTTCTTTTTTATTCTTTGGCCATTTGAAGTATTGTATTTGATTATTAAATCTTTTTTATTATTATTATTATTATGCCAGTTGTGGCAGAACCAGAAACATAGTTCTGGCTCCAGAAATATGTATTTTAGGTCTGCACCTTTATCCCATTGCTCAATGTTGCAAGAGAGTAGCGCTGGCTCTTTTTTTTGCCCGTCGTCAAAAAATCAAGTCATAACAATAGAATCTTTGACGTCATGGCAAATTCCAAATACATTTTAGGGTGCATTCAAACCAGCTCATGGTGTATTTTAGTTAATTTTTTTTTTATTAAAAAATTTATTTTTATTATTCAAATAAGGATTAAATAATCAAGTACAATACTTCAAATGGCCACTTGAATAAAAAAGAAAAAAAAAAATATATATATATATAATATATATATATATAATATATTATATATATAATAAATAAAAAAATATATATATATATATATATATATATATATATATATATATATATATATATATATATATATATATATATATATATATATATATATATAGTATATAAAAAAAAAAAAATATACATTATATAATATATATTATATAACTTATACAAAGTTTATTATTTTATTGGGAGGAGGCCAAAATTAAATTCTAAATGAATTTAATTTTGAAAAGTATGCAAAGTAAATTTGATAACAAATTTACTTTACATTGTTATTTCAAATGCATATCAATGTCTCTATTACAGAAGGACACAGACACCCATTTGAAAAGCATGCAAAGCAAACATGATAACAAATTCACTTTACATTGTTATTTCAAATGTAAATCAATGTCTCTATTACAGAAGGACACAGATACCCATTAGATACCCACTGCTGGAGATACTAAAGTTGCCCTTGATTTATGAGCTTTTTATGTAGCTCTCTACATTGAACTGCAGCTTTCCTTTTTACTCTACTGTCAGCATCATTGTTCTTATCATTAGGGGTGGAAACTGTTTCTGGCAGATTTTCATGAAATTTGGTATTTTTTTTTTAATAATATAATATCTGATGTGTGTCGGGTTATAATTTCTTGGTTAGGTTTTTTAATTTTTACAGAAACAGTTTCTCCTAAATCATTATTTTTTATTTCTTGTACTGTTCCCATGCTATAAAAGTATGGTTTAGTAAATTTTTCTTTGACAGCAACAATATCTCCAATTCCCAGTGAAGTGTGTTTTTTATTTTTATATTTATCTTGCTGGTTAGTGGCAAGATATTGTAGGTTTGCTAAGAATTCATCATAGTACAAATCATTCAAATTAGATTTAACTTTTCTGTATTTTTGAAAAGTCAAATATAACTGATCCTGATCAGGTTCACAAGGAGACCAATCAGGATCATCTGAATGATCTATACCATCATGAAATAAATGAGAAGAAACAACCATGGCTGGAACCTCATATCCTTTCAGCAATATCTCCGGTGTTATTGCAAATGGGATATTTGGATCCACCTCAGGGTTTCTTAATATTGGTTTAAATGCTACCGGCCTTTTATTTATAAGCATGTTTGCTTCCCTAACTAATAAAGAAAACTCATCCTGCTTCATCAAATAATATATTTTTCCTATAGCACTGTATATTATTTTTTACCTGTTTGACTAAAGATTCAACTAAACCTCCCAGAAAACTAGCTTTACCAGGGTATGGTGAAAACTCCAAAACTTTTATGTTATGTAGAGTTAAATAATTTTTAACATCTACATCATCAATAAAATTTTTAATAATTTGCACTGAGCTTATTATACTACTTCCCTGATCACTAATTATAAGTTGTGGAAATCCAAAATCAAACACATGAAATTGAAAAGCAGAGATAAAGCATTTATTATCTACATTTTTACATAGAACAAGGTTTACAGCTCTAGTATATGTGCAAGTTATAATTAATATGTAAATCTTCTCTACTACATTATTTATCTTTATATTAAATGGCCCAATGTGGTCAATGAATATTTCTCTAAATGGAATTTGAGATGGATTTATCCTATAATCTTTGTAATGGTTTTGATTAATTTTTATGGTTCTGCCATACATTAATTTACATTTTATGCAGTCTTTAATGTTTTTCTTAACTACTGAATATGCTGTTGGAATATAAAACTCCTTTCTTATTATAGCTAGAAGTTTATATACACCAGCATGTTTCATTTTTACATGTAATTCCTTTAATTTAATATATCAGTTAGTGAAATGACTAACATTTTATGCAAGACCAACGACTCCAATGCTTCTTATTGATTTTTTGATTCCTTAAAATCAGTCATCTACAGTTTGCAAATTTCACTTTATCTACCCACTACATTATATTGTTTTTATCAAAAGAATAAGGATTGTATAGTTGTGTGACCATAATTTGTTTCCTGTTATTATTTTTTTTGGGTTATTAAATATTGCAAATGTTCTGAAAAATTTTTATGTTGATCATTGTCATATAAAATGACATAAATACAACTTTCTTCATATGGAGCATGATGTTATTCATTAGGTCACAATTTGATAAAACAAAGGTGGGGTTTTCTCATGTATAGATTAAGTTTAAATTATGAAAAAATTTTCTTACAAAGTGTGAAACCTTAAATATTTTTAATTCAAAAGAAGAAAACCTATCTAATTTAAATAAGGGTACAAAAGAAAAAGTTTGAATATTATAAATATTAAAATCTGTATTATTATTATATAAGGGATTTGGAACAGTGACTTTTAATCGTTCATTATTGTTATTTAATATAGGTCCATTTAAATAAAGTGAATTTTTTAATAAAACCTTATATGAAACACATCTAGTAACATAATCACTAGGATTCTGAGATCCTTCACAATGATGAAAAGTTATCGGGTGTTTTTCACATGCAGTTTCAATAAAATTCAGCTGATTATTTATAATGGTTCCTTTTCTTTCAATTTTGTTTAATTTTTCAATTTTATTTATAATCCAATTCAATGTTACCATTGAATCAGTATATAAATGTAATTTATTTATTTTTAAAGGTGTGAAAGTATTAGTTAAATTGTCAAACATTTCTATTAGACACTGAACTCCAAATTTTACAGCAAATAGCTCTAGAACTGGAATAGATCTGTTAGTATTTTTGTTTGAAATTAATTTATTTTTTGCACATAAAAAATGCAGCTCACTACTATCTTTATTTTGTAAATATAAGACACTACCATAAATGTCTTTACTAGCATCAGTAAATGCTATAATATTATATGAAGAAGCATAATCTCCAATAAATCTTTTTATTTCTGGTTTTTTACTTTTATTATATTGTGAGCAAATATTTTTATATTCTTTTAGTAAATTACTATTTAGTTTTGTGTCCCAAGTTATATCTTTATTATTTTGCAGTTTATGTAAAAATAATTTTGCTCTATTCTTCCCAGGAAGCCCAATATTTAGTGGGTCAAATAGACCATTTATAGTAGATAAAATAGATCTCAAAGTGTTTGCTTTAGGATCCATTTCATTATTTTTATTATACAAGGTATCACTATGAGTATCCCACATCATTCCCAATAGTTTTACGTGATCATTTATAGGCTCATCCACACTACTATTATTGTCTAACTCACTATAATTTAATTTTTTAAACTCTGGTGAATTACTATGAAATTGTTGCAAATTGAACCCATAATTGTTAAATATTACATGAGACCTATGATAAGCAAGAATAATTTCACTTTCAGAAGATGAAGAATAACCTAAGTTATCCATATAAGACAGGTTATACAAAATCTTCCTAAGTTCATATTCAAACTCATCACAAGTATGAACATGCAATATTAATATTATGTAAAGTGCTACCATGAGAATGGAAGGGCTACATCTAATACCAAACGGAAGTCGCATTAATTTATAAGAAACAATACTAAAATCATTTTCTTTTATATTTTTGAACCACAAAAAATGGAATTTTTCTGTATCCTCCCAAGGCAATTTAATCTGGTGAAAAGCCCTCTCCAAATCGAATACCAGCAGGTAGTTATTGAACCTAAGTAGTGTTAATGCGATATCCAATCTATTATTTAAATTAGGTCCTGGCAAGCTAACATTATTATGTGATAAATTAGTTTTTTGGGTTTTATCGCATAGGTTCGACAAATATACAATTCTGCATTTTGTCGTTTCTACATGATCTCTAAATACTGCATTATGAGCTAAAAATGAAACTTTGTTATTATTTTTTACTGTATTTATTTCAACAGGTTGAATGATACCTTGGTTAAGTTGGTCAATTATGACATTATTGTACGCTTCTAATTTTAGAGGCTCTTTTTTATATTTTTTAAGTATTGATTTCAATACAGAATTAGCCAAATAAAAATTATTTGGCAAAAATTTTATTAATTTATTATTCCATAAACAAGGCATAATCAATCGACCTGTATCCATATCTACAAGTGTATTTGTAATCAAGTGTTTTATAAGTTCTATGTTTAGCTCTGAGAATTTTTTAGGACAATCAAAACTATCATAATTTAATAAATCATTTAAATTTTTATTTACTAGATCATCATCCAATTCTATGCTAGTATTATTATTTTGAGCTAGAGATGAGATAGAGTAATCCATTTCTAGTCATTCCATCTTATTTTCTATTTTGACATTTTTTGCGAGCAAATCAGCCTGCTCTGTAAATTTCTTTATATACTTCAAATATGGCAAATTTTTTATTAATTTATTCAAGTCCCCAGCTAATAAGATTCCTAAAGAAGTGTAATATAACAGTGAACTGTTGTTTGTTAAACCAAATGAACATGCATTTATTGGTATTATGTGGGCTCCATTCACACCTAATAGTATATGGATTTCCTTATTATTCTTATTTCTTAAGTGCTTATCAGCTAAAGGTATTTTATGTTCCTCAAATGCCTTTACAATTTGAGGGGAAGGTATATTCACTCTGGTTTGTATTGAAGGGACTACAGCTGCAACAATACTGTTATTTTTATTATTTATTTTTATATCAACTTCTATAATAGAAGTTTTGTAATATTTGCTTTCATTGAAACCCTTTACATTAAGCATTATTTCAGACTGTACAACTTTATATTTAATTTTTTGTGCTACTGTTTGAGATATAAAATTTATTTCAGACCCAGAATCATATAAAACCCGCAAGTCTTGGTTGTTATTGTTTTTATTTATACAAGTGGTGGTGAAGGTAGGAAGAGTTATATTTTGACTGCTTGTTACATTTAAGGAACTTAATAATAAACAATTTGCTACTTGTTCTGAAGAAGGATTTTCTACAGGAGTAACATTTAATTCCACAACATTGGTTGATGTTTCTGCTTGTGCATTATTTTTATTTTTATTGTTTTTTGGTTTTTGAGTTGAATTAGGTCCACTTTGTTTTTTA
This sequence comes from Trachelipus rathkii, assembly GCA_015478945.1. Taxonomy (NCBI): domain Eukaryota; kingdom Metazoa; phylum Arthropoda; class Malacostraca; order Isopoda; family Trachelipodidae; genus Trachelipus; species Trachelipus rathkii. The sequence goes on from JABUQX010048230.1 coordinate 5,997, forward strand.
ATACATAAAAATGCGGAGTGCCATGAATTACAATTTCTACATTTCGCATTAAATTTAAACCTACAGTTTTCAATTTTATGATTTAAGTACCCACATTTAATACAACCTCCCAATTCTTTAATTTTTTGCAATTTGGATTCAGGTGTTTTGAAAGTTGGGCAACTATACAATTTATGGTCCATACAATCTGCGGTTTGTAATGTTTGACAAATGGAACAACCCACCCTTTTTGTTGTTTCAGTGTTTGTTTTTTGTTTTTGATTCACATCAATGTTAGTAGCTAAAGCTACTGTTTTTTTCTCAAATTGTGATGTAGTTTTAGTAGTGTATGTATTTGCATTTGATTTTGTATTTACTAACCCACTCTTACCTATTCTATTATGAACTTCAAATGCATTATTTAAAATTTCATCTAAATTTGGATAAGTATTATTTGTAATGTTTATATATTGGGTTTGATATTGTTCTGGCAAACTATTCCACAAAAAGTATTGACAAATCACTTTACTAGTTATTTTTAAGCTATCTATTTGGCTTTCTATTAATTTAGCTTCACTAACCCATGTGTAAAAGTCATTAGTTAATTTTAATTTTATGATTTTTTCTATTACTGAAAATTGTTGCAAGGTTTTATTACTGAAGGCGGTTTTAAGCAAATTTTTTGCCATATCATAATCCATATCTGCCATAGGGCTTTTTTGTATTAAAATTTTAGCTGGACCTTTAAGTTGTTTCATTAAACATGAATGCCTAGCAAATTTATTATACTTTTCTCTTTCCATTATTTCCTCAAAATTTTTTATAAATCTATCAAAGTCTTCAGGCTTTCCATCAAATTCAGGGAGCTGGAGTTCGGGTCTTTTTAAACCAGAGAAACCAGTTTCAATATGAGCATTATTTGAGGAAATATTTTGCATAGGGCTTATTTTATTTTCAAGTTCACTTATCAAAGATGAAATGCCAAAGGCATAATACTCATTTTTTTCACAAATTTTATCTGCGCTTTCAAATGTGAATTCTTGACAGTCAGCGTAAACATTTATTATTTTATTATCCAACTCTGAAATTTCTTTTAATTTTGTTTTTAAATTTAAGATGAGACCCTTTAACTCATTATCAGTATATAAATCTATATCAGCTGTGATCTTATTTATCAATTTTGTAACAATGGCCCTTTTTGTGCCTCTTTGTTTGACTAGAGATAAAACTTGTTGAAATAATGAGGTTGGGCTTGCCCCATCACTAATTATTTCTTCAACAAATTTTAATTCTATATTTGGGTCCATTACATCCATATTGAAAAATAATCTATGTAAAATGTTTTAAATATTGTATATAATTAATTTTTTTTTTTTTTTTAATAAAAAATTCAGTCTCGATAGGCCTATGTGGCTTCAACCAATCTATTTATTTTTCTATAAGTTTAATATTAATAATGATAGTCAATAACTTTACATAGTATATAGTACCTAAGTTATTTATCCGTATATATATAATTTGTTTT
>JABUQX010048230.1:12500-27500 GCA_015478945.1 Trachelipus rathkii
CTAGGCTTAGAAAATAATGCACGAATAGCTTACCCTGTTTACATTCGAGAAAATACGTTGTGTAGAAGATTTTCAGAGCACAAAGTACATTCAAGATAATCAGCGTTGCTCACTAAACACTTTGGAAAATGCGTTGGCAAATTATCTTCGATAACAAGAAGTAGTTCGTAACTTTAAGAAGAGAGATTCAAAATCCTTTGCGAGGGGAAGATGGCGGAGTCGTTGAAGCAAAGAAAACAAGATTTTGGTCACGTGAGAGGTTGATCCGCAATATTCAAATGAAAGAAGAAGAAACGGAAGGTAACATGGCTCCCCTCCGAACAACGGAGTGTCGAGAGGAATCAAGGTGTAAATCGTACAACCGGGCGTAGTGTTCGTCCATAACGCGACTTGGAACGAGGTAGACAAGACGGTAAGGTTTGAGTTCGAATAGGTTCCGGAGTCTGAGGAGAAGTCTGTATTGGAGCAGGAGGCGGAGATATCTGCATTGGAGCAGGAGGCGGAGATGTCGTAGCGTGGGGCGCTGAAGTAGTTGGCAAAGGAGTGACAACAGTTGAAGGAGTTGGCAGAAGTTCAGGTTCGGGTGGAGAACAAGTGGATGTGAAAGGCAAAATGGGCATAAAGTCGGTAATATCTTGCGAAGTAGAGGTAGAGGTAGAGGGAACAGGTGCAGGAAGTGGAGAAAGAGTGGTGGAAGAAGCGGGATCATGATCGAAATAAGCCGGTTTGATCCTATCCACTGAGATATTTTCCACTTTGCTCCCCTTCTGTAAAGTGAAGTACTTTCGGTAGCGTTTTAATACGAGGAAAGGTCCGTCATAGCGGGCTTGCAACGGACTACGGTGTGAGTCGTGCCGAATTAATACGTGAGAGCATGTGTCCAGATCCGCAGGCATGTAGGTTGGACGAGGGAGAATGACGTGGCAAAGATGGTTTCCATGCCTCGGTACACTGGCGGAGGCGGGCCAGGAAGGTGTGCTGGTTCGTAGATTTTGGAGAAGGAAGTATAAACTCACCAGGAATTCGTATGGTAGAACCGTAAACGAGCTCGGCAGTCGAGCATTTTAGGTCTTCTTTGTATGAAGTTCTGATACCGAGGAGGACAAGAGGAAGAGTTTTGGACCAATTGTCCGGTGTTCCGTGGGCCATAAGAGAAGCCTTTAGCTGCCGGTGAAAACGTTCTATGATGCCCTGAGCTTGTGGGTGATAACTACAAGAGCGAAGACGCTTAGAGCCGATTAAAGTCATAAGGTCCTTCCAGAGGTGAGACTCAAACTGCCTACCCTGGTCTGTGGACACGGTCGAAGGTGTGCCAAACCTGGCTATCCAGTTGTATAAAAATGCCTGAGCAACTGTCTCGCTGGAAGTATCTCGCAAGGGAATGGCTTCTACCCATCGAGTGTATCGGTCTATGCATGCTTAAAATTTGTGTGGAAACCATTTGAAGCGGTGTAACGGGCCGACTATATCAATGTGCACCTGGTCAAAGCGTTCACCAGGGGGAAGAAATTGCTGAAGAGGTGCGACAGTGTGCCTATGCACTTTGGATTTTTGGCAGTTGAGACACTGCGTTGTCCACTGTTTAACATCTTTTAGTAGGGACGGCCAGACGAAATGTTTGCCTATATTAATTTGACTACCTTTTACCCCTGGGTGCGACACGTCGTGAATGGTGTGAAATACCTTTCTGCGCATGGGGGTTGGTACAACTGGACGAGGGTGAGCGGAAGAGACGTCGCATAACAGAGGCGGAAAACCAAAAATTTCTACAGTTTGAATGTCGTAAGAAGAAGCAGGTGGAAAAACAATCTCTTCGAGTTGCTGCAGGCGAGCCATTTCGACGAAATCGATGTCAGGTAAAGGAGAGATGGCGTTAATTCGGGATAGAGCATCGGCAGGAATGTTGTCTTGTCCTTTTATATGGCGAATATCAGTGGTGAATTGTGCAATAAATTCCAGGTGGCGGGCTTCACGAGGGGACTGTTTAACAGTGGAAGCTGTAATGGCATGCGTGATGGGTAAATGATCGGTTATGACATGGAATTCCCGGACCTTCTATGAAATAACGGAATGCTTAATAGCCTAGATAGATTTGCGAGAAGTTTTCCCTTCCAAATCGCGTACCTTGTTTACAGGCGGCTGGAACTTTTTAGAAAAAAAGGCTAATGGACGCCATTCGTTATCAATGAACTGTTGCAGCACGGCTCCAGCTGCGAAATCTGAGGCATCTGTGTTGATTCTAGTCGGGGCTGTGTCGGATGGAAATATGAGTAACACAGAAGAAGCAAGAGCTTCCTTAATAGAGGTGAAGGCATTAGTTTTGCTTCGCGTTTCCAATCGACAGCTTGACAGAAGCGCAGATCCTTTACGTGGATTTTTAAGAAGTGCGTGAAGAAGAAGGAGAATTTTTGCGGCAAATGGAATGAAACGATGGTAAAAGTTCACCATGCCTAAGAAACGACGAAGTTGACGCTGTTTGACGGGTTTCGGAAAGTCACGAATCGCTGCCACACGATCCTCAAGAGGACGTATACCGTCGGCAGAGATTGTATGTCCGAGAAAAGTTAGAGATGAAACTCCAAATTCACATTTGGAAGAGTTGATGCAGAGACCAAATTCGCTTAGTCTGGTAAAAACTTGCCTGAGATGTGATGTGTGTTCTTCTGGAGAAGCACTGGCAATCAATAAAGTCGTCTATGTAGGCGAAGGACGAAGGTAGGACGAGTAAGGGACTGCAGTCTAGAAGATGTTGAATGATTGACTGTGCATTTCTTAAAAAAACCGAATGGCGTTCGAAGAAATTCGTAAAGACCGAAGGGAGTGATTATGGCGGTCTTATGGATGTCGTCAGGATTCACGGGAATCTGGAAAAATGCGGAAATTAAGTCGATCTTTGTGAAGATAGTACAACCAGAGAGGTGGGACGTGAAGTCTTGTAAATGAGGCACATTATAACGGTCTGGCGGTATTAGACACCCAAATATTACAGGAAATGTTCAGCCCCGAAGCACATTTAAGATAAGGTCCATAATTATATTCTATTAAATTGCTCTCCCCCCCCCCTCGTGTGTGTTCGGCAAATGAGGGGTTTCACCCAGAGGACCGTGCTCTAAAGCGGCGGGAAGTCTCTTCTTATCGTATTCCAGAGGGGTCGGGAAAAAAAAGAATCAAACTGGTACTAGATCGTGATGCATCGAATACACCAATGAATGTACTGCCCACCCCAACTCCCCTCAGCACAGATGACGCCAAGGGTGCAAGCAGGGGGGGTTTTGGGTTTGGGAAGTCGGATCGGGGAGTTAGGATAATTTTTTGAGAGGGTGGAGTCGAGTCAGTAATTTGAAGAGGGTGGAGTCGGAGTCTGGGTCGGTAACTTTCAAGATAGATAGTAGAGTTGGATTCAGAAAATTTTGAACTGACAAAGTTTTCAGAGGAGTCGGAGTGATGCAAATTTCTGGAAATGGAATTTGTTCAGTCGCTTTGGGGTTGCAATAGACGAGCTTCTTGGTGCCACTGCGTGTAGTGACTTCAATCACTTCATTCATACAAGTTTACTGACTTGCGACTTCCGAATCACAAAATTTGCAATGTGCAAACCTTTCGAAACGTTTTTTTAACCTGCACCCTTTTGGTTTCAATTTGGCAGTTTATATTTCTAAATAAATTCAAAAAACCTTATACCATCTATTATTTAAGATGCTGAAGAAATAATAGACTCCATAGGTACCGGAAAAGGAAATTTCTCTTCATGACAAGTGATCTATCCACTAGTCTGTGTTTATTTTGATCTCCTGTATTTGCAGGGGTAAGCTTAACTGAAGATATTTACAACAAAACACATCAACAGATCAGCACACAAACAGCTAAGTCTGCACTTTTGCAACCGTGGCCAAGTTCCGTATTAAAGGGGGTGCAGGAAGTTCAAGAAAGAATTGCATACATCTTGGAGCAATTGTTAAGTGATTGGAAATACAACTACCGCCCATACTACCTTTTGCTTTCAAAAAGACCAAAGAGCCAGATTTTTTTTGAAAACTCAGGAAGATGAGTGTATGGGAAAGTTTCTAGAAAATATTGAAGAGGCTAATCGAAAGTGTCGAACTGGCTTTTTCAAGAAAAATAAAAGGTCAAGGCCTTCTTCATCCTGTACCACAATTATTCCATATAACTTTAAAACAAATTTGCATATTTACATTCCAATATCTTCCAAAAAATTGAAATAATAACTTCGAACTTTCGAAAGCTTTAAAATTAGAAGAGGGCATTCCGAAATATGTAATCCAGACATCTGTAGTACTAAGAAGCTGTGTGTACAGCGTATGGAGGCTGGAGGAAGGAGAGGGGGTCTTAACTACTGCGAACGTAGTGTGTTTGCAATCTGTCGATGCTCTACCCAAAGTAATGTTACGCAGTTGAACAGCTTTTTGCTGTTCTTCGCGATTATAAAAATCATACCTAAGAGGGACAAAAAAAAAAAAAAAAAAAAAAATGAAGAAAACAACCTGGCAGATTCTATTCTATTTTTAAGAAAGAGAATAACAATTCATTCCAATGAGTAAATGCACTAGAGCTAAAAGTCATGTAAAAAAGCTAAGATAATGTAGCCAGTTTAGTACTATATATATATATATATATATATATATATATATTATATATACATTATATATATCAGTATATATATATATATTATATATATAATATATATATATTATAATATATACTATAAGAGTTATATATTGTCACCTGTCCGTTCTTCTTCTTCATGTTGGAAAATTATTGCGGACAACCTCCTCAGCGGATCCCGTGTGCCCCAACAATCTCTGGTCCCTTTCTTTGCCCCTTTCCAACCCCGACCATCCGCGCGCCAATCTCCCCCGCACAAGGATATGACGGATATCTCTCTTCCTAAAACGTTAAACACTATACCAAAACTAGCGTCTTTGTTACTGCTGTTATCGAAAATATTTCTTTAGGCAGCCAATAGTCACCGGGCGGGCGCGAAACTAAATGGTTAAGTGTGCCTAAGTCCTCCATTAGGTGAGTATCCATGCTGCATACGGAAGATGGTTTTGGGTAGTCGGATCTTTGCCAAGTGAGATCGGTGAATGCCCTTTCTTCTAAGAGAGAGATTTCAATATGTCTTATATCTTTGAGTGCGCTTAGCGTATATAATCCCGGTGCAGACGCGTGTCTGAGCGTGATGATTCTGTAAATGTGTGAGGTGCGTGTTCCTGTATATTATGTATGTGTTCCATGGATGGAAAATATTCTTCTGTATGCAAACAACGTCATTTTATGCAACCTGTCCGTTCTCTTACATCTTTCGGTCCGCGTGACCCATTTGTTCCGTAAGGTTGCTGCTAGATTCACTGATGCGAGTGGAAGGAGGGAGCCGGTTTTTTTCTGGAGAGAAAACTAGACTTGTGGGAAGGCAGGGGTAGAAAAAAGAAGAGACAATGACAAAAACCAGTCTATCAGGATATATGTACCTAATACCGTTCCTATTCCTTTTCTTCAATTCCTGGGGGGGTGAAGGGGAGAAAAATATTCTCGGTCTTAATATTATAATATTCAAAATAAATTTTTTAATTCATTAGATGGCAACGAGAGCAGCGAAAGATGTTATGCCAGCGTGATGGTAGCAGCAGCCACAAGGATATCGAGAGGCGGCCATGAGACCATAAGTGTGTCTCAATAATCTCTCTATATTGCGTAATTAGCGTATGATGACTCATTCATGTCGATTCTATGCTAGAAGGTTGAAGTGTGGGACAGAAAGTCGGCACCTTAATTTAATTCCGGTATATAGTTGACGTCGGTTGCACTATATGGAAAGGCCCATATAAACAGTTCGACGAGCGGATAACAGAGCATAGTTGTAAATGTTGAAGTCGTTTTCGTGGTTCCTATGTTGACCCATAAGTTTGTTTGGATTAGAGTTGTTATATGCCGTGGCGAAAAAAAGACATTCGAGTCGTAAAAGATATCAGATAACATTAAATGCCCAGGTGGATGGTGGCTATCTTGTGTGAATTATCATGCTTTATAAGAAGTTTCCGAGTTGATATTAGTGAGGTGGATTACATTTGAAAACGAAGATTTTTTAAGTAACCTTTTTTAACTATTGTTTTATGATGGTTGAATATAAGTGAACCTTACAGACGCTCGCCCAAACTAGTACTACGATGGTAAGATTAGTTGGTGCAGCGATCGTAACACACAAAGAAGTCAAAAGAAGAGGTTTAGAACGCTATTTGAGGAGAACGCACCCCCGAGACAAGCGGGACTAGTTTCGTGGAACAAAATGCGCATATGCTGGTTATGGCGTTCGGAGAAAACTTTTCGTATCCTGGCATACTGAGATTTATAGTAATAAGGTCTCCCCTGGACCTTAAATATAGAAGAAGCGGCGATACGGAGCTGATCTGAATTGAGGAGTAAGGTGAGCGGCGCATTTTAGAGAATACAGGAGTAATGAAAATGACGTACTTATAGTTGGCTGAATTCCGTAGACCGAGAATTTTAGAACCTTTGATAGGATAATATGACCTATAATTGTAAGCAGAGCAGGAATAAGTGTTTGATCATTGTGGAAGTAAGGCTGGGGATATTGAAACGGAGTGTTATGTTGACCCAATTTGTATAGGATGATGAGAGATGATTATTTGTTTTGAGAGATTGAGGTGATATACTGTTGAGGGATTTATTATTTATGAGGATTAAGAATAGTATTGTTGATTTTGATTTGATTATTGAGATTTAAGATTAGTAATTGTTGATTTGAAGTCTTAAATTACAAGGATTAAGGGGTTAGTGAGGATACGATTATAGATTATTGATATATGGAGAGATTAACAGCTTTAGGGTAATCGGCGTTTTCAAGTTTTGTAGCGAAATTGTCTTTGTGTTAATTGTTAGGATATTTTCCATTTTATAAGTTTGTATTCTGTACATCATTTTTGAAGTATTGAGGATCACGATATGTAAAGTGCATTATTTTTCAATCTTAGATTAGCAGGCGGAATTGGTAACCGCTGGGATCCCTGCATTACACTGGAACTCAACTCACACCTGTTCTCGAGCAAGGAACGTCTGTGTTAGGTTTTTAGCATTTGCTGGCGGGCAATCTCGAGATACTTGCGATAATTTGCGCCGAACTTACGCTCCCTGGCGGTCGTATCGTACGGAGTTTCGCTTGACAAACATCTCACCTCCGGCGTAGGTGGCAAGTTTTACTTGCCTCCGCGCAACAGTTGGGATCAACGGTGGCCAAGCGCAGTTGCATCTCTGTAGGAAGTTTCTGTAGGAAGAGATGACGTACAATATGTATGCAGTTACCAGTGACTGGAATGAACCGCTGCCATCAGGAGCAGATGGGTAGTAGTGCATAGGTGTTAATAAAAGTATAACTGACGGCCCTAATCGGAGCTCCCAGCCCCGAGAGATAATACCCACCAGGTCAAGAGTTTTTTTACTTTTTTACGCGCCATCTGATATTCTCCAAGACGGGCTTAGAGACGTTCTGACTTAAGCTTTCTGAGTATGAGGGCTTGGTTGTGGGGACATGTCATAATAAGGTCAACAATCATTCCTTCAGGCGCTGCTAATTTCTAGGCACAAGGGTTAATATAAATCTTACAGAGTGCCCGTAAAGCGAGCATGTCGGTAGATTGAACTCGAGCCTGACGTCTTCTGAGTAATGCTAAATATATAGTGTGAAGTTTCTACAATTCGTTGTTTACCCATCAAATTGTGCCAGTATATGGCGTATAGGTGGTTTCGATTCCCGTACTGCTCTGGGACGCAGAGTGATTGCGCATATTACTACTTTGATTGATCTGTCCGGTCTGGCATGACAGTGGGCCTAAGCCAAGGAGCGGGGACGACATCAATATTCTTTGGATGTTATAATTTATATTTCTGCATAAAAATGAGTTAAAAATAAATTTTATGAAAAAAAAAATTAATTAACCTTACGAAATTTATTAGAAATTAAACAATATAACTAAGAATAGACGAATTTTTGGTCATATTACGCTAAAATAATGTAGAAAAAAATTAGATGGATCCAAGGGAGCACAAATACGCAATTAAAATTTATCTCACTGAGAATTACGAGCTCATTATTTAAATGGATTGATAAAAAATATTTTATTTTTTATAGTAATCAGCCGAATACGGTCCAATAAATATTTAAAATATAATATTTTAAAATTGTAAATAAGCGGATCGAGGTAATATGTAACCTGTTAATTATTTAAAAATTTATTTTTTTTTGTAAATAATGAAATTAAATTTTTTTTTATTAATTTTATGATAAAATTTTTTTAATGCTGTCTGGCGGTGTCACGCGATGTATATGAAAATAATGCGTCTGCTTCAGGATTCCTACTGAGAGACGAGAGAGAGTTCCAGGTAGCTGTAAGAAGACTGGTAGGTAAGTAGGCTGTAATGGTGCGACTCACTCCAGGTCATCACTGTTGGTTTGCGAGGAAGAAGTAAAAACCAACGTTCTGGGTCAGAATCTGTATTAAGATAATAATACATATAAATAATAAATATGAAAACAATTAACAATAATAATAATAATAATAATAATAATAATAATAATAATAATAATAATAATAATAATAATAATAATAATAATAATAATAATAATAATAATAATAAAATAATAACAATAAATACAATAATAACAATGGGAATGATTATAATATAAAAAGTAATTGTTATGCTTATAATTCCATTTTCTGTTTCTAATTTACGTTTTCTATTAAGGGGAGACTATTATAAAATATAAAGAAATTTCTGCGTAGGTTCACTTATATAAACCAATAAAAATATTAAAAAGTTACTTAAATCTAAATAAACATAATACATATTAAAGATAATAAATCACTGAATGTTTTTCATTAAATACCAAAATGCACTAGAACACGAAATCAAATATTATCACGAAATCAAAAATGGTATACAAGAACTAGGTTTAGAAAATTATGCACGAATAGCTTACCCTGTTTACATTCGAGAAATACGTTGTTGTAGAAGATTTTCAGAGCACAAAATACAACCAAAAGAATCAGCGTTGATCACTAAACACTTAGGAAAATGAGTTAGCACAATATCTTCGATAACAAGACGTAGTTTGTAACTTTAGGAAGAGAGATTCAAAATCCTTTGCGAGGGGAAGATGGCGGAGTCGTTGAAGCAAAGAAAACAAGATTTTGGTCACGTGAGAGGTTGGTCCGCAATATTCAAATGAAAGAAGAAGAACGGAAGGTGACAATATATATATATATATATATATATATATATATATATATATATATATATATATATATATATATATATATATATATATATATATTATATATATATATATATATATATATATATATATATTATATAAACGTCTACATTACTTCGTTACATGAACTTAGATCTAATATCATCTACTCATTGAATGAATTTAGTTCTTTAAATAGAATTCAGAATCTGCAGGTGCTTCTTCATTTTCCTCTTAGGTATGATTTTATAATGCGAAGAACAGAAAAAGCTGTTCAATGCTAACTTACTTTGGAGGTAGAGCATGAACAGCAATTGCAGCTTCTTGTACAATGTCTGGATACTTTTCGATGCCTCTTCTAATTTAAGCTTCGAAAGTTCGAAGTTATATCAATTTTTTCAACTTCTTTCAGTGCAGCAGAGCAGAATTTTGTTTAAAGTTATTGGAATATTGGTACAAGATGAGGAAGGACCTTGCCTTTTCTTGAAACCAAGTCGACACTTTCGATTAAGCTCTTCAATATCTAGAAACTTTCCATACTCATCTTCTGAGTTTTAATGGCTTGAGAAGGTAGTAATGGGGGTAGTTGTAGTTTCATCACTTACAATATGCTCAGATGTATCAATTTCTTCTTGAACTTCCTGCATCCCTTAATACAATGGCACGTTGCAAGTTGACAGACTTAGCTTTTTGTTGTTGATCTGTTGATGTTGTTTTGTTGTATATCTTCAGTTAAGCTTACCCTGCATATAGGATCAAAATAAACAACAGCTAGTGGAATATCACTGTCAATGAGAGAAATTTCTTTTCGTACCATGGAGTCTATTATTTCTTCAGCATCTTAAATATAGATGGTATAAGGATGAAGGTTGAATTTATTAGAATATAATCCAAATTGAAACAAAAGGTGCAGGTTAAAAAACTTCGAAGTTTGCAATTGCATTTTGTGATGTGGAAGTCGCAAGTCAGTGAACTTGTATGAAGTGATTGAAGTCACTCACAGAGTCACAATTCATAACTTTGTCAGTTTCAAAATTTTCTGACCTCCAACTCTACTATCTTGAAAGTTACCGACTCCGATCCACCCTCTTCAAAATTACTGACTCCGACTCCACCCTCTTCAAAATTACCAACTCCCCGACTCCGACTCCACAACCCTGCTTGACACCCTTGGCGTCATCTGTGCTGAAGGAGTGTGGGCAGTATCATTCATTGGTGATTCGATGCACACGATCTAGTACCAGGTTTGATTCTTTTTTCTCGACCCCTCTGGAATACCGATAAGAAGAGACTTCCCGCCGCTTAGCACGGTCCTCTGGGTGCAACCCCCTCATTTGCCCGAACACACACGAAGGGGGGGGGGGAGAGCAATTTAATAGAATATATTATGGACCTTATCTTAAATGTGCTTCGGGGCCTGACAGATCTTCCTGGTATTGAAACTTCCACGTCAAATGGACCATGATTTTTGAATTGTATTTTGAACACTAGCGTCACGCTTCACTCCTCTTCCCCTGTAAGGCCTTTACCTACTCCCAGCGATCCCTCGTCTGGCACGCCCTCGACATTCCAATTGCCCAAACGGTTGGAGCAGACCCGAGAAGGTGCCCCCCGTCCTAGTCGTTCTCATTTGTTTACCCCCACATGCTGCCCCCATTTGTTTTCCTTTAACAGGACCCGCTCACCCCCACATGCTGCCCCCCCCCCGGACTGCCAGAGGACACATCATTCCCGACGTATTACAGACCATTGAACCATTAGAGATGCACTTGAAAATGCTTTAGGAGTCAATCAAGTTAATGAGAAGCGGATCCCTTCTCGATCAAGCTACTACCCGGAACCAAGGTTTCATCTTGTCATTCTTTACGCCTCTTGGAGATATTCGTATTTGTGCCACTCCTAACGAAATAAGAAACACATCCAAAAGCACCATTTATGCTCTCGTGTAGAAAATTGAAGACATTGCTATCATTCTAAGCCATCCCAACATAAGATATTTCCTATTACATATGCATACAAGTTTCCCCAACTTCTATATAGACACGCCTGACACCCAAAACCCTCACTTGCTTCTAACCTTTAACACCCCTACCCACCTACAAAATTTAGGTGAAAATAGGGTTTACAAGCAGCGTGTTCGTACGTTTATTCCCAGACCCAGACGTTGCCTCAAGTGCCAGTGGTATGGTCATCCTCGAAAATACTGTATGGGAACACGTGAAATCTGCGATTTGCAGAGAAGAATTTTACAAACCCAAAGAAAATACTCCATACTGCAAAAACTGTGGGGAACCCAACAGAGTCTATTCTTTAAAATGCCCGTTCTACCTGTTTAAACAGGAAATATTGGAGTTATGTACCATGCAAAAATTGAGCAGGAGAAATGCTACACACCAGCTTAAAGACAAATATCCTACATGACAAAGGCAACCCTATGATGCAAATGCAGCAGCTCCCCTGTCCCCTCGGGTTAATCCACCTACACAACTCCATTCCAGAAGAATTCTATCCACCAACTCCAGCAGGACTCATGTAGTTAAGTTGCTGCAACCTGCCCGCCTGCATCACCCATATTACCGACTACTCAAATAGTCCGAGAGCAGCCTGCGATCCAATCTTCCGCCCAAGATGCCGTCAACAACTCTACCCGCGAGTAATGGTTTTCGACCAACCAGCAACGAAACTAAATGTGCTCACGTATCAAAAAGCATTTCCTCCACAGAAACTCTGTTCAAATTCCTCCCGATGAGTTTGCCAAACCCACGTAAGAGAACCGAGTCGAAGTTTCTTAATCTGTTTCTCACCATTGTTCCAACTCCTGAAACGGATATCCCTGAACAGAAACAAAGGATTAGGCACGAAACCAAAGATTATTCGCTACAATATAAAGCATCTGAATTCCTAACGCACATCGACCCCAGTGATAAAAATTGGAACTCAGAAAAGATCTCGCTGCAGATCTATTATCGAGAAAAAAGTATCAACGTAAATAGATTTTGCCCAATCAACCATTGCTGTCGAACAACCCACCAACCAACCCTCTGAAAGCTTGCTGGATTATTCCAGCTCTTTCGAATCTTCTCCCAACTCTTCTTCCAAGTTCCTATTACAGCACTCCGAAAAAGGTGACCCTTTTCCGGTGACATCTTCCTACACCGTCTCTACCGAAACTGCCCCATACTTTCCACACATTTCTGAATCTGCTCGCTTGGTAGATACTGACATCGCTCCCACTTCTATAGGTACGAGCATTCTAGTTGCTCTTCCAACTACCCATCACATCCCCATAATAAAATGGACTTGGTCGAACTTAACTTACATCGTATTCATGGCAAATCCCCTCAACCAAATACCATAGAAAACTCCCCCCCCCAACCTAAACCGGCCGAACAACCCAAATCACTGATGTGCGACTATTCCTAACCACCAGGGTTTATAGCTCCTCTTCATCAAGACCTATGCCTCAGCCTCTTCACTCCATCTGATTCCTCTTCCGACATTGCCGCTAACCAAATACAGACAATTGTCTCAAGAAGATCATCCTCATAGTAGTACTCATAGCAACACCTGACCAACTTCCCTCAATGGAATTGACGTGGCTATTCTAATTTTTAAGAAGTCGTTCAACTAATAAATACATGTACACCAAACTGCGCAAGTTTGCAGGAACTTCTATTATTCCATCGCAACTTCTTCCAACAGCAGGAATACAAGTCGCCACTAACATCTATAGAACGAGGTGACAATGATTGAGGGAGGCGCCGGAATTCTCATCCATAAGAAGTCTAACCCCTATTATCCAATCCCTCTTCCAACCAGACCATGCAGTGGCAGCACGAGTCCATCTGTCCATCGATATCACTGGCTGTTTGTTCTACTTGCTCCCAGCAGCGAGCTCACTAGGTCCGACTAATTTGACCTTTTCCAGCCAACTCCCCCTCCGGTTGTCATATTAGGAGATTTCAACCATCGCCACCCCCTGTGGGGTTAATCTGTCATCTCAACCAGGGGTATGATCCTTGTCGATCTCCTAGTCTCCTTTCTTTCGGATGCCTCAACACTGAACTCTCTACCTTTAAATGTTTGAATACATACTCCTCTACCTACATAGATATTTTCCTTCTGTTCTAATTATCTTATGGATCGCTTCACATGGTCCCGCTTCGATTATTTGTACGGTAGTGTTAGAATCTCACTCCCGCTGACGTTATTATCGAGCGGAGTGGGCTCTTTTCTATCAAGCCACAGCTATCCCACTTTTTCCCTTTAATGGACGATTTCCGACCACTGATGCGGTCTTTAACTTCTTCCAACAAGTTATCTTCACAGCAGCAGAAACTTGTATCCCGCAATCTTCCGCAGGTGGACGTTCGGCAACCCTTGGTGGCCCCAATAGTGCGCACAAGCAAACTGGGAGAAGAAAAAAAACTCTACAGGCAATATAAACGGGCCCGCACCACGTCAAACATGATTATTTTTAAAGCGGTTGAGGCGAGATCTCGTCGAATTAATCGTCAAAAGGGTAAACAATACGTTCGAACTTATACTTAGACTGTCAACCCCACAACTACCCTTTCTTCAGTGTGGAAAGTTGTACAGAAAATATCTCGCCGCTTTGCTAGTTACTCGAGCTCTTCCCGCTATCCTGAAGCCTTTCAAAAATTAAGAACTAACATACAGGATGAGAAGAACGGCAGTATTTCTGAGGATGCTTATACCTTGTACCTGGGGAGTGGAATATACGTACGTACCCTATAGATGGCAAAAGTAATTTTTATTATAGTACGAGGAAAACAAATCTGCATACATCGGTTACCAACATCTTTTCCGTGTCCAGTGTGCTGAAAAATGTTCTAGAGCTTTATTTTAAATTTCAGAAGCAAAGATAGTCCATCTTGAAGTGTTCCTAACACTATCAGAGGTAGAGATTATGGAACAAATTCTAAGTACGTCAAGTTTTCCCAACATGGAACTTTGACCCCCTCGAGAATTTTCGCACAAGGAGGTGCTGTTACTCATTGGTGTCACCTGAGGGTTATCTTGGCAAGGCACCCACCAAAGCTTCGTTAAGTAGAAGAAAACTCCGAAATGTAAGAAGAGGCGATGACAGAGAGCTTAAATAAAAATATAGAGGGTAACCAGCGTGGGAACATGAGAACCATTGCAAGGTGGAATGATAAGCAACATAACGTCGCTGATTAGATTGCTTTATATTCAGCTTAACTTGGGGCCCTGTATTATGGGAGACTATGTGAGTCACGTAGAGAAAAGTGCTAACTCATCCCCTTCACGGAGATGCAGAAGGGTTGCAGACATTAATGCTATGGCAGGGACGGTAATTTTAAGGGAGAAGAGAGTCCTTAGTTGGTTCTGGTCAGTGAGTTACCAGAGTATCAGGTGGGAGACCTCAATGAAGATGGCAACCACCTTTCTTTACAAGGGTAAATTCATTTAATTCTTTCATAAAGACTAGATCCCGCAATAAATAATCAGATATACCGATAAAACTCATGCTAAAAACATTTGAACAGAGGTACGAAAAGCAAAATAATACAAAGCCAACGACCATGACCATTTCCATCACCCCATCCCTTAGGGTGAGCTTTGGATGTGACTTAGAATGAGTCCCCTTAAACCCCGAGCTTGGCCTCCTTAAGTACTCCTCGTGGGACTAGCGCGGCGCCGCAGAGATTTTTCATCTAAGTGTGGGGCAA
>JABUQX010048230.1:37500-50000 GCA_015478945.1 Trachelipus rathkii
AGAGATTCTGGCTCCTCTGCATAGAAGCCTTCCCCTTCACCCTGGCCTTCACCATCTTCCGATCCCACATATTCTTCTCCCGACGTATTTCTTAGAGGGTCTAACAGTGGGTAAACAACAGGGGTTACTATTAGAAAATTGGCACTTAGGATGAGAGGATACTTCACTTCTTTATCTAAGGTCATCAATCGAATCTACGTGTATATATATATATATATATATATATATATATATTATATCATATATATATATATATATATATATATATATAATATATATATATATATATATATATATAATATATATATATCGATAATAATATTATATATATACTATATATATATATATACTTATATAATATTAATATATATATAAGATATATATACTGTAAAATATATATACTATAATATAAATATATACTATACTATATATATATATATATATATATACTATATATATCATCATCCCATCAAGCATTCATCATCACTCATCATATTGATCATCATTCAATCATCCCCACCTTCTCTCCTCTAGACTGGGGGTAAGATGCGTCACACGCATCACTGGAAACAGAATAGTAGTAGAAGAATATGAAAAGAAAGCCCAGCCTTACCCGCCCCCTTCTATACCCTTTCATATGAGAATTCGCCGCACGTCAGAAAATACACCTCTAGAGCTTTCACGGACTTGCGACGGACCCTCGCCATGGCATCTCTTCAATGTAGGGTTCACCCCTAAGCCCAGGTGGGCCACAACAATACCCCCCCCCCCTCCACAAAAACCCCGCCCATTCACTACTATTATGCACCTTTCTTCTCCCAGGCACCACATCACCACTATACATCCCACTTAACCAACCGACGATCACCATCCTATTCCACATTAAACAAACCATCTCATGTACTTTCATTTATTCTACTCATTTACTGCTTTTCTTCACACCACACAACTCCCCTAAGCGGTCAATCTTCATTTTATCAATTCTTTTCACACCTAACACGTCCCTAAGATTGCCCATATGAACACATTGTACTTTAGATCTATACCTCTTATTCCAGACCATAGTTTTATTACTATACATTAATATGGATAACAAACATCCCTCAGTAAGACCCTAGCACACTCAAGACTTAGTCCCTTTACATCCACCAAAGATTTAATTGATCCAGCCACCTTCCTATCATTCACAACATTCCTACTACACTCTGCATCATCCGTTCCCTTTTCATTATATATATATATAATATATATATAGTATACTATATATAATATATAAATATATATATCCTATTATACTTATATATATACCGTATATATATATATATTATATATAATATATTATATAATATATATATATCATATATATATGTATATATTATATATATATACTATACTATAATTATATATATGAGTTCTGTACAGAACCCACCGCCCACAGGAAAGCGGCCACAATGGGTTGAATAATCAACTCCATGGGTGGGTCCTGGCTCATCCTCATTTTAAATGCCAAAACATCCAGTCAAAAAAATAAATAAAACATAAATAGAAAGATATGTTTACATCATATGTATTCCTAATGTTACAAAATAAAATTAAATGTTGTTAACAATATTTAGTTCTTGGAGATAAGAGAAGATACGAGTTACTATTAAAGTGGGAGGATCTCAGATTAAAATATGGGATAACCTTTTAGAAGGTGTTATGGACCATGTAGTAGTAAAATGACGATGGCGAATTTGGTCCAGTTGAGAACCATCGATGAAGATATGGTTAACAGATTGAGGGGTATGGCGACGGCAAAATATGCAAACGGGAGGGGGATCACGTGACATGTAGTGGCTGTGAGTGCGGCCAATGCGGAGGCGTGCCAGTATCAATAACCTCGTGCAAGATTTCATCGGTGAGAGGAAAACCACTTACCAATGTTCGGCTTTAAATCTCTAAGTTTCATCCCTCGCTGATAACTCGCCCAGGAATCCTGTCAGTAAGACCGGAAGCCTTGCCGGAGAGTCGGACAGTAATCAGTTGATGGGAGGCGCGACCTTGTCGAATGGCATCCGGAAGTACCTAGAGCAGCTCCAGAAGGATGCGGCTGCCATTCTAGCCTCTCTGTCCGCGGTTTCGTTTATAGTTACCCCTACGTGAGAGGGGATCCAACCTAGTGTAATGTTTCTTGCGAGAGTAGAGCAGCCGAAGAAATTGTTGTACAGCTGATGACATTGTGATTTTAAAATAAAGGGCTTTAAGCGCCTGGAGGGCGCTGAGCGAATCTGAACAAATGACAAAGAGGGGTCTTGGTTAAAAAATAAAATTCGAGATGTCTATACATTCAAAAAGCCATTAATTCTGCCGTAAAAATTGCCACAAGAAATCGTGGGAGGGTGAGGGTATGGGAGAGGTTGAGGTCAAGAAAGACAGCAGACGCACCCACATTGTCCTCTGTTCTAGAACAGTTAGTAAATACCGGAATAAATCACCGTGAACTGCGGAATAAGACAAGAAAGATGCCTTTAACAAGGCAGCGGGGTGGCTAGATGTTATAAACTGTGTTTGCAAATGGTTAGTAAGGAGGATTACCTGACCCGGTATCTATCACAGAATCAGAGAGAGAGTGATAGTTTTTGTCAGAGCATGAACGGCAATTTAGAGAATTAGTGGGCGGTTACTCGACATATTTGCGAAGATAACTTAGCACATGACTTGATACCTCGACCATCTCGATAAGGAAGAAAATATGTGAGCGTGGTACTCCTAGATCAACGGACTTCAAACTATTCTCAAGACATCCTCCTTGTGTGAGATGATACTGATATGGCGTCCAGCGATATAGATACGGACACGCTCTCTCTTGTGTGTGAAGACTTTCTCATACTGCCTCGTTCGTAATACGTAGTAGCCTTTTTCCACTCAAAGACCTACTCGTGGATCTTATCTTCCTAACAACTATATATGTGCAAGTTCAAAGTGGCTTATGATGCTGACTCAATCTCTCTCGATTTGCTTCGCGCTTCAGAGGCTCTTCTGTGGTGAGATCCAAGATAGCCCGGGACTTGGGATCCCATCTCCATCGAGCTCTCGATGAGTGTCGCACCTGGCGCAGCTTATTACAACCACAAGGGTAGGGTCTGAGATGATCTCAGTTGCACCCATGGTTAAAGCTTAGTGACTCTTGAATGATTTTGTAATTATTTACTGACTGGATAGTCAATAATCTAGGATCGTCTCCTCAGCCGGTTTAACTCGCTCGACTGTGGTAGTTTTAAATGGGATATATAGATCTTGAACAAAGGTATATTCTACGATATTGATTGTAGAAGATGCTACCGGAATGAGACTGAACCGTATCTGTTAGGTGATAGGATTAGGCCTCTCCGTGCTCGTAGGTTCGTGAAGCTCCTCGGTGGCGGCTGCATCTCTCTTAATCTCTCTCCCTCTCTATGAGCTCATAGCGGCGTGTCTTCAATAGAAAAACCAGAAAAGGAGTAGTATATGGAAGCATCGTGCGAGATTAACCACCTGAGTTTTCTATGTCGCTGCCCCTCACGTAGATCACTGCTTTCCATATCCTCTGTAACTCATTAATTAAATACATCATAGTCTCAATTTTATCTCCTAAGCTACTTACGCAAATATAATAGAAAATTTTGTATGTTTAAGGCAACTCCAGGATTGTTCCAATGTGGATACTTATTCTATCTAGGCGTACGTCAATATACATATCTTCATATTTGCGTTTGTGTGAACCCATAGTATATATTATATAATTATAATTAATGAATAGATAATATCATCTCCCTATAATAATGCAATAATTATATGTATTAATCAACGTGGTATGGTAATTAAGGTTTATTCAAAAATAATTCCATTGGTGCGCACATAACAGTGGTGAACCAGTCACTTTAACAAAGTTTAGCTACTACCCTTTATTTTTTATGATGATTACAATTACAAGAAGATCTTTGAACTCACTGCACAATATAAAGAAGAAAACATAATAAAAGAGACCTCTCAATTAATCAGCTGAAAAGACAAAATAAACAAACGGCTCCATTATTCCCCAAACATGACATTAATAAATAATATTACTCCATTAGATAAGCATCAGTTATCATTCTACTCCAAATTCCAAAATTCCTAAAATTGTGACTGCAGGCAACAACATTACGCTCTCACTCAATATCTGGCCGAGAGACCTGTTCCTTTCATCTATCGGCGCAAGGCGGTGCTTTACATTCTTCCACCTACCACGTAAAAATATGTTTCCGCTCCTCGACTTGATGCAGGAGGGGCTGAATCAAATACTTGCTTCGCAAACACTGATAATTAATGGGAAACCTTGGCCCATTTCATGCTACACATGCAAAGGATTCTCTGCCTGTAGGCCAGCACTCTCATGTTTTCGTTTAGAGCCCGTCATCTTCCTCCCTTTCACAGATTGCCAAATTTGAATTATCATCTTGCTCACTTGATGGGACGTCTCTTCAGTTTTTTCGCATGAGGCGTTCCTTGTCGTCGTGATTCCTTTGAAGGTGACCAACGCGATGTCTAATGAAATTTCGGCCATGCAACTTATCTCCAGAAGTCTGGACATATCCAAACCCTTCTATCTTAGCTAGGTTTAATTGCTGCAAAAAGCCCACCATCGGTCCACTTCAGTGCTGTTGCCAGGGGGGTTACTGTAAGGCGGCTTCCACTTCTGTGAATCTTTTTTTTTCTTTTCTTTTTGATCCAGCTTCCTGATCCCAGAATAAACCGCTACGCACATTCTTCCATGTACACTACCAATAAAGTCTGTAACACTCCTCATCACTTTATTTTCCCTATTTCCAATGACTTACGCACTCTCAAAACGCTTAGAACCTTTTATATATATCGAAACTAGATTTATTATTCAATCTCAAAGTTTCTCATAATTCTTCACCCAAAAAGTAAGAAGTATCGGCCAAGTATCGACCATATTAACCAATACAAATACCGATACCAAAAAATGGCCGATAATGCCGATATCGATGCTATCGGTATATCCCTAATCAGAACCCAATTAAAATTAGCAAACATCGCTATTTCATTTCCCTTATAAATAAATTTCGTATTAAATAGGAAAATGATTATTTATTGAACTTAAAACAGTCCTGGAACGTTTCTGGCAGACCAAATGTAACTGTGGGAGACGTCGTTTTCATTGAAGACGATGGAATTCGTCTCAAATGCAAATTGGGGATTGTCAAAACTTTACACAATTCCCCTGACGGTTTTGTACGGCGGTCCATCTCTTTGAATACAAAGAATGGTGAGATCACTCTCGCGGTCAGTCATTTGTATCCTTTAGAATTGCATTCAAACCTTTATGATTCTTCCATTTCAAAAGAATTTCCTGTAACATTAAACCTTGATCAGAGAGTCAAACGCCAGACTCACATTTTGTCCAATCAACGCATCAAGGCTATTCTTGAGCAAAATTAGTCTTGTGTTGTTGATATTTTAATACTTATTTACATTCAGACACTACATTACACAAGAAGTAATGTCTTTTGTCTTTTGTACATATCAAAAAATCTTTAATATATTTTCCTCTAATCTTTATTCAATAACAAATTGTGTCATCTTTCTCCACGTCCTGGGTGGGTTATATTCATCTTTTTGGGTGAATTCATCTTTTTTTTATCATTTTCTTTTGACTTTCTTTTGGAGCTTCAAGCCTCTTGCCTTGCATTTTCTATTTAGAATCTTTCGGGTGTTTGTTGCCTTTATGGGTTGATACCATATTTCCTGTGACTTGTACTTGGGAGAACTCTTCCTAATTAGAAAGGCTATCAAGCTGTTGATAGCTCTATTGTTAAAGGTCCATTGAAAAGGACGAAAAACAATCAAATGAGTCTCAAACCTGAGAAATTTGAAACTTAGTTACGCTTTTGATCTATTATATTTTATTCTTTTTTAACTCTTAAATGTTCAGTCAACCCTTCTTTCATGTTTTTAACCATTATAGTGGTCAGGACATTCTAAATGTAAAAAAAATAAGGGCTGTTCCTCTACCCAGATACTATGCCGCAAAGAGTGAACGCAAGCTACTGTTGTGTAAGTTTAGTAATCTGGTAAAAAAGTTTTCCCTTTTTTTCCCCCCATCATCTCTCTTTCAGCGTTGTCTGAACGGGGGAAGTTTGAAGCAAAAAACATGATTTCCTTGTGTATGTCACATTCAAGCCCTTATCTGTTTTTTTTTTTTTTTTTTTTTTTTTTTTTTTGGGGGACATGGGGTGCGCTGGTCTTGAAGTTGTTTGTTTAAGACTGGAGGTCGGGGGTTCCATTGGGACTGATCAATAAATTAGTAGTGGTTGGTGTTTCCTTTCATTGTCATTTTGTTTTTTGAGTGGAGATCCCTATCCATCTATATTTTTAACATTGTTAAGTGGATATATATAGTGGTGAGTGTGCTGGGAATCGACCGGCTGGGAGCCGAAGAAAAAGTGGATTGAGTCAGTAAAGGAATGGTTTGGCAGAGGCGAGAAGAAAGGTGCTTAATAGTAGTGAATGGCGGGGTTTTGTGACGGGGTATGGTTGTGGACTTGTGGCCCACCTGAGCCAAGGGATGAACACTACATTGACGAAATGCCATAGTGAGGGTTTGTCGCAGTCCCGTGAAGCCCCAGGGTGGATTTTTCTGGCTGTGACGAGTTCTCACTTAAAGGTATAAAGGGGGCAATAAGGCCGGGCTTTCTTTTCGACTTGCGTCATATTCTTCTCCTACTTTTCTGTTTCCAGTGCATGTGACACACCTTACCTTGCCTTACCTGGGGAAAGAAGGTGGGTGATGACGATATATAATATATAAAAGATTTTTTTTTTAACCATTTTCCCAAGCTTTTTAAGAAAAACTTTTTATTAATAAAACATGGTGGGTTGGGTAATTCAAAAAAAAATGTATTCTTGAAGCTAGGTGATTGATATCAAAACCTAAGCATGATAGGACAGAATAGCTGGCTACAGGTAACAGCAACATTTAAAACTCAAACTTGCAGCCAGTCACAGCCCTCAAGTTAAAATGTGGATTGTAATTCTGTAACTGTTTTGATTTTCATTCAGTTACTAGAAGTCTAGAAATAAACTTATTCTAAAATTAATCAGTAATTGCAACATTTAGGTCAATGGACTGCAATCACTAAATTAATTTATTAAAAAAATTATCCTGAATATCTTGGTGACTAATGACTTACAGGTTAAAAGGTAAAACTGTATTCTCAGCCCATAAGATCGAAGAATCACTGCTATCAGAGTTAAGCCCACATAAATGGTGAAATATTATGCACATTAATTTGGAAAAATGTACTGATAAAAAAGTTACCAGATGGGTTTGCCAGTTTTTGGCATCTTTACATTCATGCTCAGCCAGTTCTAGATCACTGACATTGTTATGCAGGCTTTTGAAATGTTTAATCCACCATCTTCTCACGTTATTTAAATATTAAAATATAAAACTAACTACTCTTTAATTAAATTCATCGAAATAAATATATCTGAAAGTTGCTTAACAAGAAGATATTCATCCGCTGTCACTCAGCAGCTCTAAGCCAGTTATCGAGAATAAGAAAACATGTGCCTCTTTGTGATGTATAAGTGCACAAACGGATTTCGAAAACGATCAAAGTGGGCAGTGTGCGCACACAATCAGCAAAGGGGCGTTCATCAACAAAGCTAAAGTTCAACAAAATCTGGAGAAAATGACTGCAACCAATGGTAAATTTCATCATTAAAATAAAGGAAAGGATGGTTCAAATGGTTTACTGGTAAACAAATTACTATGGCGTAGCCAAGCAAGAAATATAATAATTTTTTTTTCTTTGTACATTATTACTACTGAGTGTTTAACCAAATCAAACTAGTCCATCAACAGTAATATTTTAAAATTAATCAAACAATGTGATGTCTATTTACACAATAGCTTTAAAAACTTTAACAGTTTTAAGTAGGATAGCACTGTAGCAACTTAAGCAATTTATCTTTAGATGAAATGATAGCATAGTAGGAAAGTGATTGATTTCTGTGAAGAGAGAGGTATGTGTGTAAGTAATACATTCTTTGGGCTCAAGAATATTCATAAGTATACGAGAGTTGGGGTAGGTAGAGATGGTATCGGAGTGAAAAAATATGATTGATTTTTTGTTATTGGATATGCTGAGGTATGTGATAGATATTAAATTAGTGAGGGGGTTGGGATGGAAATATCAGATCATTATGCTGTTTTATGTAAAATTAAGTTATTGGGGGGAATGGATGAAGGAAAGAAAAATGGAGGCAAGTAGGGAGAATTAGGAGTAATAAGTTAAGTGAACAGGGTTATAAAGAAAAACGTGAGAGAAAGAACTTGTAAATAAGTCAGTCGAATGTGAACAAGATGAAACTAAGCAAATCTAGACGCAAATGAAGGAAACGTTTGCTAGTAGTGCAAGAGAAGTATGTGGGTGTGCTAAAGTAGGAAGTAAGAATGTCAATAACGAATGGTGGAATGAAAAGGTGATGCAAGCAGTAAAAAGATGGTTTCAAAAAAAAGTGTATGGAAATAAATAGGAAGGAAAAGTGAAAGACTAAAAGTTGCATACATGGAGACGAGAGGAAGTAAATGAACAAGTAGGAAGGAGAATGAATGGGGATCTACAAAGGAATATGAAGCTGTACCGGAAGGAAGTACAAAAGGTTACGAAAGAGAGTAAGGGCAATCTTTACGAAAAATGAATAGGGATGGCGTATTCGTGACTGATGAGACGGAGTTCGGAAGTATGGAGAGTGTGGAGGGAACATTTCGAAAATATGCATAACATTGGCAGTGATGAACAGGTGATAGTGAATATGTGTGGGCTTAACGGTGTAAGAAGAAGTAGGTAGTTTGACGATAAGGTAATCAGTAGGTAGGAAGTAATAGGCAAGAGTGAGAAAGTTGAAAAATGGGAAATCGGTAAGCATAGATGGAATCAATGGTGAAATCATCAAGAATGTAAGATGAGATTGTCATTGACTGGATATTGAAGTTGTGCAATAAATCGTTTGTGGAGGGTATAGTTCCGGAGGAATGAAGGAGGGTAAGGGTGATAAGGGAAACTGTAGAAACTAGAGGGGAATTAGATTACTGAGTGTTGTAGGGAAAATATTTGCTGGTGTTTTGGTTGAAAGAGTGCATCGAGTAACTTAGGAGTTGATTAATGAGGAACAAGGTGCATTTAGAAGTGATATATATATATGCAGATAAAATTTTTACATTAAAGCAAATGAGTGAGAAAATGAGAGAGGAGAAGAGAAAACTTTATTTTAGTTTCATAAACTTGCGACAGTCGTATGATAAGATATGGAAAGGATGGATGGTAGTTGATTGGTTAAGCAGTTGTACAGTGTTAAGTATGTTAAGAAGCGACCAGTCGAAAGACCTAAAAAAAAGTGGAGTGAGTCAGTGAAAGAGAGTCTGAAGGAAAGGAATGTGAATTTAGCACAATAGTAGCTAATAGGAGTAAATGGTGTGATTTTGTGAAGTTGCATAGTTATGGGACTGACCCAGGGGATGAACCCTGACATTGCCGTGGTCACGAGATACCACAGTGGGAATCTATCGCGGTGTTATGAAACTCTAGGGTGGATTTTGGCTACGACGAGCTCACACTTAGGGAGTATGAGGGGAGGATATGGAGAGATTTCTTTTCCTTTGGTCATGTTCCTCTACTTAACTATTTTGTTTCCGGTGCATGATTGCGCACCCAATTTCAATAAGTGATGAACTGTGGGGAGGATAAAGAAAGAAAGAAAGACAGAATTTTCGCATCAAATCAACTTCACAAACTTAAGCAAGTATAAGGAGAATAGCTGTTTAAATCTATTATATAATAAATTCATACATTATACATTACCTCTTCATTTTTCGATAAAGAAACAGAATGAATTCCTGTTGATTTTGAATAAACTACTTGTCTTTGATCATTTAGTGAAGCAACTGTTAACCTGTTTAAAAGAACAACACAAATTTATTCTTCTTTGTTAAGAGATGAAGAAAAATGAAGCACATATAATAGCTCATACACGTGCAACATCATCAATCACCATCATCCACCTCCTTTCCACAGATTGGGGATGAGGTGGGAATCATAAGCCGGAAACAGAAAAGTAGTAGAAGAACATGATGCAAGTCGAAAGGAAAGCCTCCCCCCCCCTCTAACATCCCCACAAGTGAGGGTTCGTAGCAGTCAAAAAATAAAAGAAATAATCTACCATAGAGTTTCACAAGACCGAGACGGACCCTCCCTGTGGCTGGGTGGCCCCACAACCATACCCCCTCACAAAACCCAGCCATTCACTTCTATTATGCACTTTTCTTCTCGCCTCTGTTACACTCGCATTCCTTTCCTTCAGACATTCCTTTACTGACTCAATCCACTTTTTCTTCGGTCTCCTAGCCGGTCAATTCCGAGCACACTCACCACTATACACACGCTTAACCAACCGACTATAATCCATCCTTTCCACATGAACTAACCATATTAATACTTTCGTTTATTCTCTCTATTACGAGCTATTTCACACCACTCAACTCCCTAACACGCTCATTTCTCATTTCATCAATTCTTCTTACACTTAACATGCCCTTAAGATTGTCCATTTGAACAGATTGTGCCATAGATCTACACCTCTTATTCCACACCATAGTTTCATTAATATACATACAAGTAACAACATACCTTCATGCAAAACTCTAGCGATTTCAAGACTTGGTCCCTTTGTATCCACCAAGAATTAAATTTCATTAGCTACATTCCTAGCATTTACAACTTTCCTACTACACTCTCCATCATTTGTTCCCTTTTCACCTAACATATAGACTAAATATTTTAACTCAAAGACACTTGTTCCAACTGCACACCATCCAACATGATTGCACACCGCGGATTCTCCTCCTGACTGATTACCACTCAACCTCACGCCTAGATACTTGTAAATTATGCTACCATCTTATCTTAACCACCTCTTCTTAGCACACCCTGCCAAAAAACTATACAATCTTCTCAAACTCCTCCGAAGAGCCACACAAAACCAAATCATCAGCGTAACAATAAGCAGGGGCGCGTTCGTTGTCCGACTGTCTCTTCTTTGTCTTTCATCAGTCTAACATACTTCGGCAGGTTTTCAATTCCTGTCACCCCTACCTCTCATTCTTTCATTACCCCATCAATAAACAAATTAAATAGCCAAGGAGACAACACACCCTGCATCATTCTATTATTAATATTAATTAAACCATTCACTTTCAACTCCATTTATTCTTGCCCACGCTTCACTATCGCCTTACATACATTTGATTCCATTCACGTCTACCACCATCACTATATATCACTAAAACACCTAAAATAGAGCTTCCTTATTAATCCTATTATTATTCCTTATTATTAAGTTTTTTCTTCTTCTCCCTCATTTTCTCAATCATTTGTTTCTATGTGAAAATTTGATCTAGACATCCTCTACAACTTCATAATGCACCTTGTTCTTCACTAATGAGTTCCTCAGTCACTCAGTCCACTCTTTCAACCAAAACACCAGCATATATCTTCTCTACAATACTCAATAAACTTATTCCCCTACAGTTCATACAGTTCCATTATAGCTCGCCTTACCCCTTTAATAAAGAGTACTTTTACGTGCCTCTCTGCCAATCCTTTCAGAATATGACTCGTAAACGCTGATTATTAACAAACTTCACATAATCGACTAGCCTACGAATCCTCGGCCTCCATTCTTGATCATTTCATCCGTGATTCCATCTATACCTGCGGATTTACCATTCTTCAACTTTGTCACTCAACAAATTGCCTCCTTATTACTAATTACCTTATCCCCAAAATACCTATTTCTTCTTACACCATCAAACCCACACATTCACCTCTTCATAACTGCTGTTATGCAGATTTTCACATCCATTTCATCAGTCACGAAAGTACCAACCTTATTCATTATTCTATAAAGATTCCCTTATTCTCTTTCTTAGCCTTTCGCACTTCCTACCAGAAGAACTTCCTATTCTCATGGAATTCCCCATTCATCCTCTTTCAAAACACTCTTCATTTACTTCTGTTTTCCTCCTATGTATGCAACTTTTAGTCTTCCTCCTTATATATTTCCATACACCATTCTTTTGAGACCTCAACATTAGCTTTTAGCACATTCAAACAAGCCTCTTCTTTACTTATAACCGATTCCATCACCTCTCACTATTGACATTCTTACTTCCTATTTTAGCACATCCACATACTTCTCTTGCACTACCAAACAATGACTTCCTTCATTTGGGTCCAGATTTGTTCAGTTTCACCATATTCACATTCAACTGATTTATTTTCAAGTGTTCTCACATATTTTTTCTTATTCGTATAACCTTGTTCACTTAACTTCCTTATCTATTTCCTCTCCATTAAACATAACATAACATGATATGATATTCCCATCCCCAGCTCCTTCACTGATTTAAC
>JABUQX010048230.1:55000-65000 GCA_015478945.1 Trachelipus rathkii
TCCTGAAAATGAGTCAAGGGACGAACTAACAAAAACTTGAAAAGTTGGCTAGGAATAATAACAAATAAAAGAAAAAACTCTGATACCACCATAGGCAAGCAACTTTAAAAGAACGCTGAATCTTCATTCTGGGTTGTAAGTCTTTCTTAGAACTAAATAGATCCGAAAAAGACTCTTTCTCCTTAAAGGCTAGATATCCGCAATCCTCAAAGTTAAAAGAATTAAATGTCAATCTAAGGTAAAGCTCGAGGACCAAGGCTGCATTGATAAAGTATTCTGAATGTTTCTACTTTCCCCAGAAGTTACTGAGACGCTCTCCCTTACATAAATTCAATTATGAATTAACTATGAACAACTTATTTTATTAAATTTAATTATAAATCCTACATGAAGGATACAAACAGCCAGTGCATATCTTATATTTTGCATTCTATTTAGTTTCCCAACCTAATCCTTACAAAACTGTAAATATAAAATATTGTTGAATAAATTCATCAACCACTAATATAGCACATACAAGGGCTTAAACGCACACAAAAACAATAGTTGCTATATACAACAATCAAACATGACTTTCCTCGGCTTAACCATTCTACAATGTTTTTTACATCACTCCCGATAAGAAAAGGCAAAGAGAGCCTTACATAGAATCCACCAGAGCTGGGGAAAACCAATTCTGTATTCAATTTAAAGGACGGCATAACCCGACACCTGGGGTTTGGAAGTGAGAAATTCAAAGAAAGTGAGGAAAGTAGAAGAAAGTGTTCCATTACACGAAGAATACAAGTTAAATTGAGCACAGCGGTTAAGTTTGCGGAGTCAGCTTGACAGAGAAGCGATAAGAATGTGTGGAAAGATGGGTTGCACAAACTTTCCTCAAAAGAAAAGGTAGGCGACTAGAGAGTTCAGTAGAGAAGTGTACGTTGTAATTACGGTAGAATAAGGAGAGTGAAGCAAAGATTTGACGGTCAAAAATAGATTGTATAGCGTCAATGAGAGAAAGAGTTGATAATATGAGAAAAAACAATCCCACAATTTAACGTAGAGCTGAAAGAGTGGAGAAACACCCTAGACGTAATGCAAACTCCAAACAATGACAAAAAACGTCACAATTCAAACCAAGCAACAATTTGGTGTGAAGAATTTCTGAAGGCACCTATGAACATCAAATCTCCTACCAAGAAAGATAATGAAAAAAGGAAATATCAAAAGTATTAGGACTAGGGCAAAGGTTTGAATTGTGTGTAATATATAATCGAAGATGTTGTAGTTGAATATAGAGTAGATAGGTAAAGTAACTGAGTTTTTGGGGCATTATAAAACACGATTCTCAGCCCAATTTGAATCGTCGGATAAAATCCCAAGTAGATAGGTGGAGAAGTGAAAAGTAGGGATTTAACGAAAAGTAGAAAAGGGAGTTGTGAATGGAACAGAACCCTGTGAAGCATCAATTTTGCTAGCTTTTTAAAAGCTCCTATAGACCGACCAAAATGGACATCAAAGGGAAGATTACGGAGATAAGGTAAACACCAAAAGTGGAAAATTTTGATATAAAAATTTTGTATCAGGTTTTATGAAAAGATTTCGATATATACCGTGCCACAACAAAAGATCTACCGAAAAGTTAAGAGCCATGAGTCAGAAAGAAGTTTAAGAAGATCACCCGTTGAAAATTCCTTATGAAAACCATAATGGTGATCTGAAATAAGATTAGAAGATTTAAGGTATTTACAAATCTTGTTAATGAAAAATTCGAAAACTTTGGAAAGAAAAGAGGTTTAGCCGAAAGGGCGATAGTTAGAGAGTTGAGAAACTCAGGCAGGGTTCACACTGAAATTTTG
This sequence comes from Trachelipus rathkii, assembly GCA_015478945.1. Lineage (NCBI taxonomy): Eukaryota > Metazoa > Arthropoda > Malacostraca > Isopoda > Trachelipodidae > Trachelipus > Trachelipus rathkii. Next base: position 56,842 of record JABUQX010048230.1, read on the forward strand.
AATTTGAATTCCCTGACTTTCCCTTACCAAATCCGCAAAATTTCCCTGACCAGCGTGTTCGTTATTTTTGGCGTATAAAATATCTATTAATCATTATTGCAGCCTATTTACTCAGTTCATACATTAAATTATTGAAAATTTACTTTAGAAACTGTTCATCATCATGAATGAATTTAAAAAAAATTTTTTTAGTAATCATCCTGTACCTTCCGCCATCAGCCGTCACGCAATCCTTCTGAGTTTGTATTTCTCCAAAGTAAACAGTTTTATTTATACAAAAAGAAAATAAATTAAAAGCTTACATTAATAACCTAGGTGAATAACGTCCACTGTGATCACAAAAGTTCTAATGGGGAGATTTAGGTTAACTTTTTCTTCTCAAGCATCTGAATTTTTGATTTTATAGCGTCTTCTTCTGTCAAAGCTTTCAGTTTTAACATCTTTCGCTGCTCTTCAAGTTTATAGATCTGTATGGATAACTTTCTTTTTTCAACCTTTTTATTCTCTTCTCTTTTGGTTCTGTTTTGACTCTTTGAGATGTTCTTCATATCTTCTATGGGCTCTTATATTTGTCAACATTTTTTGAGTGATAGGATACTTTATGAATACTTTCATGAGATCTTTATGGGCACTGTGCACTGTTCTTTGAGAAATCAGACTATGTTCTTTCAGATTCCTATACTAAAATTGCTTAACTTATAGAAAACCTCCTTCCACTGTCGCATTCCATGCAAAATATCAGTCCTAATTTAAAAATTTGCCACAATTCCACATAACATTGATCCCCAGGTACTATAGAAGAAAAAAAACTATCAGTCTCTGTAGAAGAAATCACCATCCAAAATATTTTGAATTTTAATTCATGGTAGAATGAGCTTCACTGCAAAGTAGCGTGAATTGTGGCTTTTGCTTTCTAGAAAAATAGAGAGCAAGTCCATGGTTAAACACATATTTACATTTCATCGGCGACCCATTTTAAAATTTGAAGCTAAGCATATCTGGAAACTTTTAAATTTAATGTTCCTATATTGCACGACGGTTTAAAGAGTCCATTTTTATCATCGCACCACCTTTAATGCCCATAGTATTTCGGAATCTGTTAACATTTCGTCTTTTAATGGCAAAAAGATGAACTGGATTGATAAAACTGGTTTTGGTTTGTTAATGTATAGAACACTCAGGGTCATTTACAATCGGTTGAGTATGATTAGATTGGCATAATTTTCAGTGTACACACTTTCACTAATATTTGTATTATTAGAACACGTAACGAAAAAGTTTTTCATTGATGGTTGGTCCTGCTGAGTTTTGATTAAATTCAAATGAGTTTCCCCTCTTGAATGTGCAACTTCGGCTTGGCGTCCCATGTTAGATAGATTAAAGTTCTTTTTTACATACTTTACAGTATGCCTTGGAACTATAAGGTCCTTACCCAACCCCCTGATAAACTGTGGGTTCAGTTGACGTCCAACCACTGGTAGTATAAGTTAGTTTTTTTTTGTTTGAAAGTCATTTATAATAAATAATAAATACCTTCAATTGGCACAAAAATCAAATATCACTTCGTCAAACCTCAAAAAAACACCTCAAAAGTATAATTCCCTAAAAAGAAAAAGATATAAAACAGATTGAAGTCATAAGTCTACAGTCTAAAAACACATCCATATACATTGGTATATCGAAAGGATGAACTTGGAATTACCTCTACGAACAGAATAGGAATAGTAGGTAATAGTGAACTAAAATAGAAAGAAACAGGATAGAAGTAGATTTTATGGAATGTCATTCCTCGCCCATCCTTTTCATTCACTTATCAAATACATCTCTTATTCCACAATTATACAATAAGGAAAAAAATATATATCAAAATATGCAACTTGGTCCATGGATCATTCTTCATATGTTTTGAATATTTAAAATTTCCCTGGCTTTTTTTTGGAATTTCCCTGACTTTCAGCATATCTTAAAAACGTTTTCCTGATTTCTGACGCAAACTTTTTTTTCCCTACTTTCCCTGACCTTCCTGACTTTCCAGAAAGTGTGACCCTGAGAAAGGTTTCCTTTTTTTTTTTGGTAGACGTTGAATGAGACAACCCTTCCCAAAAGAAGGAAAGATGAATGTTAGTAGGCAGAGGTGAAACAGTTTACCGAATCAGACACTTAGAGAAGACGGGTCAATTATACTAGCAATATAATATATATATATATATATATATTATATATATATATATATATTATATATATTATTATATTATATATCTATATATATATATATATATTTCTATATATATATAATATATATATATATATTAATAAATTAATCAATGTACAGGACCAACCACGGCTCACAGAGAAGCGGCCACACTGGGTTGAATAATCACTCTTCGCAGTTTTTAGCTTCATATATATTTTAAATGTCAAAGAAAATTTGGATGAAAGAATGAATATTCAGTCAAAAAAATAAATAAAAGTTTTCCTTACATTATAAATAGTCCTAATATTACATAAAATCAAATATTGTAAAGAATATTCAAATCTTGAAAACACAGGAAAATAGAGTTACTGCTAAAGTGGAAAGGTTCGTATAAGATATGGGACAATCTTTTAGAAGGTATTATAGACAATAAAGTAGGAATATGACGACGGCGAATGGGGCCCAGTTGGGGACAGTCAATGAAGATATGGCGAACAGATTGAGTGATACGGCACGGCAAAATTCGCAGATGGGAGGAGGGTCCCGTGACATATAGTGGCCTGTGAGTGATATTGGTGTGGCATATGCGGAGATGCTCAAAGACAGTTTCGTGTAAGCGCTTCGTCGGATGGAATGAAGTGCTATTACCAATGTTCGGCTTTATTAAGTTTAAGTTTCGCTGCCCGCTGATCATTCGTCAAGCAGCTCTTGCCAATAAGATCGAAAGCCTTGTCGGAGAGCAGGATAGTAATTGGTTCATTGGAGGTGGCTTTGTCGAATGGCATCCGGGAGGTATCTGAAACAGCTCTGAAAAGAAGAGGTGGCCATTTTGGTCTCTCTATCGGCGATTCCCAGTTACCCTTACATGAGAAGGGGCCTAACATAATATGATTTTGTTTCTTACGTGGGTTGAGCAGCCGAAGAAATTGTTGTTCGGTGGATTACCATTGTGTTTTTGAATAAGGGCTTTTAAGCTGCTGGAGGGAGCTGAGCGAATCTGAATTAAATGACTTAAGAGTGGTATGGTTAAGGATTAGAATTCGAGAAGGCAATCAATTATAGCCAATAATTTTGCCGTAAATGATTGAAGCATGGGAGGGGGAAGGGTATCCGGAGAGGTTGCGTCAGGAAAAACAGCAGACGCACCCACACTGTCGTCTGTTTTAGAGCCGTCAGTAAACACTGGAGTAAATTCGCCGTGAATTGCGGAATGAGACAGGAATGATTCCCGTAACACGGCAGCACAGTGACTCGAGGAGAAGAGAGAGGTCAGGACGAAGCCAAAATGGTCCCTGAGAAGGGAATAGGCAAGGTGTAAAGACTTCGTCATAAGAGAAAGGCAGCACATTTTGCAAAGGGATGTTAAGGAAATTAAGGATGTTATAAACCGTGTTTGCAAATGGCCAGTAATTATGGTTCTGAGATATCTCTTGCAGAATCGGTGTCAGAGCAGACGGTGTTGGGGTTTGAAAGCAAAGATAACTAGTGCACATGATGTATTTCCTTCGAAGAGAGAGTGGCATCACATTGGCTTCAACTTCAAGGCTCACCCGGAGGGACGATCGGAAGACTCCAGTGGAGATACAGACCGCCTCGTTTTGGATGGGATCTAACAGGTATAGTAGAGTAAGGAAGGTCTGACCATATACTACACATACGTAATCCAGCTTCGATCGGATTAGGTACATATAGAGACGTAAAAGGGCCTTAGGAAGAACATCCCAAGATTTTGAGGCGAGATGACGTAATAGGTCAAGCACGCGATAACAAGTCGTTTTCAGGAGTTTAATATGCGGTGCGTATGTTAAGTGGTCATCTAGAATGAGTCCTAGAAATTTGACCTCTGAAGTTACAGGAATGGACGAACCGTATAAGGTTAGGTTTGCAGGAAGAAGGTGGCAGGTTCTTAGATTCCTTTTTTTCTTAAAAAGCATTGCTGAGGTTTTGGTGGGTGAGAAATGGAAGTTACCTCATTGTGAAATATTCTCAATAGCTAATTGAAGTTGCATAAAAATAAGAAAAGGCAGCCTGGCACAGGCTATATATAGCGCAAGGTCATCAACATAGAGAGAAAAATTGACCGTCGCTGGGATAGAAGTAATGATGTCATTAAATCCAAAAGCAAATAGTAATACATTTAGAACACTACCCTCCGGAACGCCTTCATCCAGAGTAAGGTGACGTGACAAAATAGAAGAGCACCGAACCTAGATGGATCTATTTGACAGGAAGCATTTAATGAAAAAACGGAGTTGTCCACGGAAACCGGATGGGGTTTATGGAGAATCCCAATTCTCCACGTTGTGTCATGAGCTTATTCAAGGTCACAGAAGACACCAAGAATCATCCCACCAGTTGAGAAGGCTTCCCGGATGTCATGGTTTAGTTTTAATAAGGGAATCGCGGTCAAACGATTTTGCGGAAACCAAACTTGAAGTTTGAAAAAGCCTGGCGACTTTCCAGAACAGGGAGAAGACGGCCTGAAACCATTTTCTCCATTAATTTACAGGAATGATAGGTCAGCAAAATTGGTCTTTGGTTGTGAACCAACTTCGGATCTTTCTCAGGTTTTGGGATAGGAATTACAAAAGATGTAGTCAAAATAGACGGAAAAAAGATTCTATCGAGATTCTGCTATACAGATCCAGCAAAAACGCCGATGCTGAGGGATGAATATGACGGAGCATGATATACGAAATCATGTCTGGGCCAAGAGCACCGTCTTTGCTATTCGCAGAGCAGTTTGATACTCGGCAAGCGTAAAATGACGGTTATAGGTATCTTCCCCTTTCGCTGTTGAAAAGTCTGGCAGTGCAGTGTTAGTTCTCAATTTTTGAAACGATTTCAAGATAGAGGAAAGAACTCGAGTGGCTAGCAAAACTATAACCTAATGCATCTGCAACAGCAGCAGGAGCGGAGTTCGTGTCGGTTATATCAGGCCAATAACGGAGGACTGTGGGTGAGTTTTTGGAACGACGATATATATTCTGTGTAACTTTCCACACTGAAGGAAGGGGAGATGTGGAGTTAACGATCGAAATGTAAGTTCGAAAAAATTGTTTACGTGTTTGGCGATTAATTCGTCAACATCTCGCCGCAGATGATTTAAAAATAATCATGTTTGGGGTGGTGCGGGTCCTTTTGTATTGCCTGTAGAGTTTCTTCTTTTCTCGGTTAGCTTGTGCGCACTCTTGGAACAACCAAGGGGTTGCCGACCCTGTCCTGCGGAAGATTGCGGAATGCAAGCTTCCGCTACCGAGATGACAACTTGCTGAAAGAAGTGAAAGGCATCATCGACAGTCGGAAACCCCTTATTCAAGGGAAAAAGTGGGATAGCTGTGGCCTGATAAAAAGGAGCCCACTCCGCTCGGTCATAACGCCAGCAGGAGTTAAGTTTAAACATTGGGCACGGTGCAAGATCATTTAAAGCTATTGGGTAATGATTATTGCTGTATAAATAAATAATCAAAGCGGGACCAGGTAAAGCGATCCATAAGGGAATGGGAGCAAAAGGAAATATCAATACAGGAAGAAGTGTGTGCACCTAAATGTTCATATGTACGGAGTCCTGTGTTAAGGCATCCCAGGGAAAAAGGGGTTAGAAGATCCACAATCATCTTGGACTTAGATAAAGTGACAGAGCCACCCCATAAGGAAGGGGGAGGTGGAGGTTGAAGTCTCCTAGTATTACAACTGGAGTAGGGAGCTGCTTAAAAATATCTGCTTAGTCGACCTTAGTAAACTCGTAGCCAAGTAGGTCGAGCAGATAGTAAGGTTGGTGGACAAATGAATTCATGTTGCCACTGCATAGTTTAGTTCGAAGAGGGGCAGGAGAATAGGGGACACGATTTAGTGAATGTAGTATTCACGGGATAACCCAATTCACACTTCTTTTCTATAGAGGTTAGCGGCGATTTATATTCCGACTGTTGAAAGAAGTCGCGATGACATAGTTGAAGTCCTGCAAACATATGCACTTTGGTGTACATATGTTTATTAGTTGAACAAGTTCTTCAAAATTAGAGTGGTAGCCACGACAATTCCATTGAAGGAAAGTGGCCATGTTGTGTTTTTATAAATATTATGATGATGGTCTTTTTGAGACAATTGTCTCTAAGTGACTAGGGGTAGTGTTGGAGGGGTGTTCAGATGGAGAGGAAAGGCTGAGACGTGGGTCTCGACGAGGAGGGGCAACAAATCCTGGTGCTAAAGAATAGTTATGCAACAAAGATTTTCGTTGTATGACCACTTTTGGGAAGAAGTTTTCAGTGGTATTTGGTGAAGAGGCTTAGCCGTGAATGCGAGATAAATTGAGTTCAACCTAAGTCTGTTATTGTGTAGATTATTGGTTGGTCGCTGCGAAAGAGCACCCAAAATGCCTATAGTTAGGAATGGGAGCGGTATCAATATCTACTAAGGCAAGCAGATTCAGAAATGTGTGAGGGATATGGAGTTGTTCCCATGAAAATGAGGAAAGAAGGTGTCACCAGGAAGATGTTATCTTTTTGAAAAGGTGTTGGGGTTGTGATATTGAGTTCCAATATAAGATTCGTTGGGTTGACAAGGTCTGATACTGGAGATTTTGCCAGTAATTCATCATGCGAAGTGAATTTTGGGAGATTTGGACCATTTGATTTAGAATTGGAGACGCTCTGGGTGCCCCTTATCATGCCCTCCAAGCTGATCCAGGAACGCGTAGAGCGTTTGCGAGTGTGGTTTGGACGGTTCTCCCATTCGCCTTTCGTGGTCCTCCGGAAGCACAGAAGCATTAGAAAAGAGAGTTGGTCATCACATCAAACTCTATTTGGGAGAGCTGTTATCACATTTCCATCCCGATTAAGGCATAGATATCCTTTGGAAATTTGCTGAGATACGGAATATTTGGAAGAAGAGTTATAGGAAGATTCAGAAGAGCTGGAGTAATCTTGCAACTATTAGAGGGATTGATTGGGGTTGTTCGATTGCTGTGATTTGTTTGGGTACAATGTGATGAAGTTCATTGCTTTTGTCTCTGGAATGGACTATGGCGAGGTCTCTTCTGAGTTTGCATTTTTTTATATCTTTGATCGGTGTGTTCTGTTTTAGGACTATTTTGATTATCTTGATTCGCTTGACTGTTAAGCTTGTCGATTATTCTTTTCCTTTGAGTTTAGAAGCATCTTTTAATCTTTTCAGGAATTTGAAGTAATAGTGGGAGGTGTATTAGGGAACAAAGAGGAGTCCTCCTGCATGTGTTTGGAGAACATATTGGATAGGTATGAGACAGTGTGTCGCTTGGCAGGAAATGTTTTCCCAAGTTTTGTGTTGGATGAACCAATTATAGTTTTCATTGTTGTTGTTGAAAATTAGTACTCCAGGATATGGGTTGTTTGATGGCATTTAGGACTGGAGATTGGATCAAGGGCTACTTTGGTACTATTTGAAAAGTCGGTAGTGTAAGCAATACGGCAGACAGCGTTTACAGTTAACTGCCAAGCTTCACATGGGATTTGCGGAAAAGAGTTTCTAGCCTGGGATGGGGTTGTGTCAGTGGATATAACACGCGGCAAGGGATGGAGGCAGCTACAAATTTGTAGCGTAAGGATTGCCCTGCTCTCTGTAGGATTTTTTCACTGAGGCTGGCGTTGGCATCTCCTCCTGTCAATTTATGTATGCGTACATAACTCCAAAACTTTCTGTTCAAGGGGTAAGACGGGCATTGGAAGGAAGAAGCACTGTGGGTCCTCAACACACAGTTTTTTTTATAACAGTGTTGGTGTATTTTCACAGGGGAATGTAAAATAATTCTCCGCAGATTGGGATATGTCATCCGTCCCCTACAGTATTTTCGGATATGACCAAACCGTTGACATTTAAAAACCACGTCTTGGGTTGGGGATAAACGGCGGCGAACTGTTGAACTTGTGAACGCCTATTTCATTTCAGCTTTGTAGGTGGATGAGGGGTATTAAAAGGTTAGCTAGGA
>JABUQX010048230.1:75000-81414 GCA_015478945.1 Trachelipus rathkii
AGCCTTGGCTAACCGCTGAGGAGGCTGTTCTGCACTTTGTGTGTATAATCTCGGGCTTTACGTGAAGATATAAAGTGCCGTGTGGTACACGGAGGGTAAACCGGCGTAGAGTTCCGGGAGGATCTTCCAAGGCCACATCCACAGCCTACCCTACGGTGTGGGGTCCGGGAGATTTTGTTGGTCTCTTTCTTGTAACCTGTTGAGGGGAGAAGGGTTACCCTTCTTTATGAAATATGCGCCTTTCTAGCCCATCCTGTTATTTACTTTTATGTTTCATTTGTTTTATTGTTATAACTGTTCATTCATGGAGACGAATTTGTGATTTAATATTTTTATGGAAGAGTCAATTAGAGAAAAAACGTTATTAAACAAAGGTGAGAATAGCATCAACATTAATTACCATCCGTATGGTTCCCAGCCAGACCCCACCTCGGTCTGTACTACTTCTAGACCAACAGGTACCTCCGCTTTCTTCCTTCTCCTACACCTGAGGGTCCTTTGCATAATTTCAGCGATTGGTCGACTGGTATGCCTCTAACACCCCAGGTGCCAAAACGGTAAGGGGAGTCCGGCAAAGGTGCCCCCCGTCATAGTCATTCTCATTCGTTTACTCCATATGCTGCATCCCCTCCATTAATGCCAGCGGATACATCATTCCCGATATATTACATAGTGCGATCCACTACATCCAAAGCTCTTACTGGGCAAAGAACCATTCTTCTTAGGGATGCACTTGAAGAAGCTTTATGAGTTGAAGACCCTCCACTCTTATTAATGAGAAATGGGTCTCGTTCAAGATGCTAACCGGAATCAAAGTTCTATTTTGTCATCCCTGACGTCTCTCGCAAACATTCCTCTTACTTTTACTCCTGATGAAATAAGAAACACATCTAAAGGTACTATTTATTTTTTTGAATAGAAAGATGAAGATACAGCACTCATTATGAGAAATCTCCAGCAGAAAAGATTTTCTGTTACAAACGTTTATAGATTTCCCGCTAGTCGGGATTCGCCTTACACCCCAAATCCTCGTTTCCTGCTAACCTTTAATACCCCTCATCCACCTACAAAGCTGAAATGAAATAGGGTTCACAAGTTACAAAGTTCGCACGTTTATCCCCCAACCCAGACGTTGCTTTAAATGTCAACGGTTTGGTCATCCCCGAAAATACTGTAGGGGACCGGATAACATTTTCCCAGTCTGCGGAGAATTATTTTACATTCCCTGTGAAAATACACCACACTGTAAAAACTGTTGAGGACCCCACAGTGCTTCTTCCTTCAAATGTCCTTCTTACCTGCTTGAATAGAAAGTTTTGGAGTTATGTACCATACATAAATTGACAGGAGAGATGCCATACGCCAGCTCAGTGAAAAATATCCTACAGGAGCAGGGCAATCTTACGCTACAAATGTAGCTGCCTCCATCCCTCCGCGTGTTAATCCACTGACACAACCCCATCCCAGTAGAACTCTTTTCCCAAATCCCAGTGAAGCTTGGGCAGTTACTGTAACCTGTCTGCCTGTATTGCTTACACTACCGACTTGTCAAACAGTACAAAAGTAGCCCTTGATCCAATCTCCAGTCCTAAATGCCATCAACAACCCTATCCTGAGTACTAATTTTCAACAAACCAACAATGAAACTATGTTGGTTCATCCAACACAAAACTTGGAAAACATTTCCTGCCAAGGCACACTGTCTCATACCTATCCAATATGTTCTCCAAACACATGCAGGAGGACTCTCTCTTTGTCCCTTAATACACCTCCCACTATTACTCAAATTCCTGAAAAGATGAAAAGATGTTCCTAAACTCAAAGGAAAAGAATAATCACCAAGCTAAAGATTATTCGTTAATACAAATCATCCGAATTCCTAAACAAAAACACATTAACCACGGACGCGAAAAATGCAACTCAGAAGAGACCTCGCCATAAGTCCATTCCAGAGACAAAAGCAATGACTTCATCACATTGTACCCAAACAATCACAGCAATCGAACAACCCACCAATCAACCCTCTAATAGTTTGCAAGATTACTCCAGCTCTTCTGAATCTTCCTATAACTCTTCTTCCAAATTTCCTATCTCAGCAATTTCCAAAGGATTCTATGCCTTATCGGATGAAATGGATAACAGCTCTCAAATAGAGTTTGATGTGATGACCCACTCTCTTTCTAATGCTTCCTGTGCTTCCGAGAAAGGCGAATGGAGAACCGTCCAACGTAAACGTCGCAAACGCTCAAGCGTTTGGATGCAGTTGGAAGGCATGAAAAGGGCACGACGGATAGGAGGTCTCTCATATATATATCAATAATTGTCGCAATCTCCAAAATGCACTCCGCATGATGAATTACTGGCAAAATCCTCCAGTATGCAGACCTTGTCAACCCACCTGACAGAGAATCCTTTATATTTGGAACTCAATATCACAACCCCCAACACCTTTTCAAAAGATAACATCCTTCGCTGGTGACACCTTCTTCCTCATTTTCTGGGAACTCCATATCCTCACACATTTCATGATCGCGTGCCTTCTTAGTAGATACTGATACCGCTCCCAGATGTGCCTAAACACATGAGGCATTTTTGGCTCTTACACGCAAGAAACCAATTACCTAACATGGGACTTGGATAACTGCAATTTATCTCGCATTCAGATGACTCGCTCTTCATCCAAATACGTCACCTGAGAACTTGCTTCGTCATGTTGCATACACAGAAGAAGTCTTTTGTTGCTATAACGCTATTCTTTTAGGTCAGCAGGATTTGTTGCCCCCTACTACGTTCGACCGCACGTCTGTGCTATGCCTCTTATTGTCCTCTCATCGTGATAAGGCACCCTCAACACTACCTAGTCACTTAGAGACAATTGTCTCAAAAAGTCCATCATCATAATATTTATAAAAACACATCTAAAGGCACTTCCTTCAATGGAATTGTCGCTGCTACTACACCACTCTTATTTTGAAGAACTTGTTCAACTAATACATATGTACACCAAAGTGCATATGTTTGCAGGGACTGACTTATGTCATCGCGACTTCTTTTAACCGTCGGAATATAAAATCGCGCTAACCTTCTATAGAAAGAGTTGACAATGCATAGGGGAAGGTGGCAGGAATACTGCATTCATAAATCTTGTTTCCCTACTTCTCCTGCCCTGCTGAACTAAACATATGGCAGTGGAGCGAACATGAATTCAATATTTGTTCCACCACCTTACTCATTCTGCTCTGACGCTACTTGGCTACGAAGTTTACTAAGGTCCGACTAGCAGATATTTTTAAGGCAGTCCCTACTGCCAGTTGTAATACTAGGAGACTTCCCTCCACGCTCCCCCTTCCTTTGGGGTGGCTCTGTCACTTTATCTAAGTTCGCCAAGATGATTGTGGATCTTCTAACCCCTTTTTCCCTGGGATGCCTTAACACAGGACTCCGTACATATGAACATTTAGGTGCACACACTTCTTCCTGTATTGATATTTCCTTTTGCTCCCATTCCCTTATGGATCGCTTTACCTGGTCCCGCTTTGATTATTTATTTATACAGCAATAATCATTAGCCCAATAGCTTTAAAATGATCTTGCACCCGTGCCCAATGTTTAACTACTCCTGCTGGCGTTATCGACGGCAGCGAGTGGGCTCCTTTTTATGCAGGCCCACAGCTATCCCACTTTTTCCCTTGAATAAGGGGTTTCCGACTGTCGATGATGCCTTTCACTTCTTTCAGCAAGTTGTCATCTCGGTAGCGGAAGCTTGCATTCCGCAATCTTCCGCAGACAGAGGGTCGGCAACCCCTTGGTTGTTCCAAGAGTGCGCACAAGCTAACCGAGAAAAGAAGAAACTCTACAGGCAATACAAAAGGACCGCACCGACCACCCAAAACATGATTATTTTTAAATCATCTGCGCGAGATGTTGACGAATTTAATCGCTAACACGTACTTACACATTTTTTCGAAGCTTAAACATTCCGATCGTTTCCACATCTCCCTTCCTTGCCAGTGTGGGAAAGTTACACAGAATATCATATCGTCGTTCCAAAAAACTCACCCACAGTCCTCGTTATGGGCCTCATACAACCGACACGAACTGCCGCTCGCTGCTGCTGTTGCAAGATGCATTAGGTTATAGTTTTGCTAGCCACTCGAGTTCTTTCCTCTATCTTGAAACGTTTCAAAAATTGAGAACTAACACTGCACTGCAGACATTTTCAACAGCCGAAAGGGGAAGATACCTATAACCGTCATTTTACGCCTTGCGCGAGTATCAACTGCTCTGCGAATGCAAAGACGGTGCTCTTGCCCAGACATGATTTCGTATATCATGCTCCGTCATATTCATCCCTCAGCATCGGCGTTTTTGCTGGATCTGTATAGCAGAATCTCGATAGAATCTTTTTTCCGTCTATTTTGACTTACATCTTTAATCCTATTCCAAAACCTGAGAAAGATCCGAAGTTGGTTCACAACCAAGACCAAAATTCTTGCTTGGAGCCCTATCATTCGCTGTTAAATTAAATGGAGAAATGGTTTTTCAGCCGTCTCTCCCTGTTCTGGAAAGTCGCCAGGCTTTTTTCAAACTTCAAACGTTTGGTTTTCCCGCAAAATCGTTTGACCGCGATTCCCTTATTAAAACTAAACATACATCGGGAATGCCTATCTCAACTGGTGCGATGACTTCTTGGTGCTCTTCTGTGACCTTGAATAGCTGCATGACACAACGTGGAGAATTGGGATTCTCCCATAAACCCATCCGGTTTGTTTAAAAATCTTCGTTTTTTCATTAAATGCTTCCTGTCAAATAGATCGCCATCTAGGTTCGGTGCTCTTCTATTTTGTCACGTCACCTTACTCTGGATGAAGGCGTTCCGGAGGGTAGTGTTCTAAATGTATTACTATTTGCTTTTGGATTTAATGACATCATTACTTCTATCCCAGCGACGGTCAATTTTTCTCTCTATGTTGATTGTTGATGACCTTGCTCTAATATGCCTGTGCACATGGCTGCCTTTTCTTATTTTTATGCAACTTCAATTAGCTATTGGAATATTTCACACATGAGGTACTTCCATTTCTCAAACACCAAAACCTCAAATATGCTTTTTAAGAAAAAAAAGAATCTAAGAAAAGAGTGAGGAAAGGGTTAAAGATAACCTTATACAGGTCGTCCATTCTGTAACTTCAGAGGTCAAATTTCTAGGACTCATTCTAGATGACCACTTAACATACGCACCGCATATTAAACTCCTGAAAACGACTTGTTATCGCGTGCTTGACCTATTACGTCATCTCGCCTCAAAATCTTGGGATGTTCTTCCTAAGGCCCTTTTACGTCTCTATATGTACCTAATCCGATCGAAGCTGGATTACGTATGTGTAGTATATGGTCAGACCTTCCTTACTCTACTATACCTGTTAGATCCCATCCAAAACGAGGCGGTCTGTATCTCCACTGGAGTCTTCCGATCGTCCCTCCGGGTGAGCCTTGAAGTTGAAGCCAATGTGATGCCACTCTCTCTTCGAAGGAAATACATCATGTGCACTAGTTATCTTTGCTTTTCAAACCCAACACCGTCTGCTCTGACACCGATTCTGCAAGAGATATCTCAGAACCATAATTACTGGCCATTTGCAAACACGGTTTATAACATCCTTAATTTCCTTAACATCCCTTTGCAAAATGTGCTGCCTTTCTCTTATGACGAAGTCTTTACACCTTGCCTATTCCCTTCTCAGACCATTTGCTTCGTCCTGACCTCTCTCTCCACATCTAGCTACCCTGCTGCCTTGTTAAAGGCATCATTCCTGTCTCATTCCGCAATTCACGGCGAATTTACTCCAGTGTTTACTGACGGCTCTAAAACAGACGACAGTGTGGGTGCGTCTGCTGTTTTTCCTGACGGCAACCTCTCCGATACCCTTCCCCCTCCTCATGCTTCAATATTTACGGCAAAATTATTGGCTATAATGATTGCCTTTTCTCGAATTCTATTCCTTAACCAATATCACTCTCATGTCATTTATTCAGATTCGCTCAGCGCCCTCCAGGCGCTTAAAATCCCTTATTCTAAAAACACAATGGTATCCACCGAACAACAATTTCTTCGGCTGCTCAACCCACGTAAGAAACAAAATCATATTATGTTAGGCCGCTGCTTCTCATGTCACAGGGTAACTGGGAATCCGCCGATAGAGAGACCTATAAATTGGCCACCTTACTTCTTTTCAGAGCTGTTTCAGATACCTCCCGGATGCCATTCGACAAAGCCACCTCCAATGAACCAATTACTATCCTGCTCTCCGACAAGGCTTTCGATCTTATTGGCAAGAGTGCTTGACGAATGATCAGCGGGGAGCGAAACAGAAATATAAAGGCCGAACATGTGAGTGTCTTCCTCCACCGACG
>JABUQX010048231.1:0-25000 GCA_015478945.1 Trachelipus rathkii
TCCGGAGAGATGAGTATTCTAAGTATCATCTTAGAGGTCGGTGTAGGTAGAGATGTAATTAGCAATGAAAAATTAATTGATTGTGTTGAAGATGATCGAAGTAATGTTGTTTGATCGTTAAAAAGTCAGTGAAGGGTTAGAAATGGGATTATCGGATCATTAGTGTTATTCTTTGTAAAATTAAGTTAGTGGGAATTTGCGAATGGAGAGGAAGGTGATATATTAAGGAAGTGGTCAGCAATAATATTAGTAGCCTAATGAGGAAGAAAATAAGGATTAAATATTTAGAGAATTCATAGTCATCAGATGAATGTGAAGAATTTGAAACTGAGCAATCTGGGAAGCAATGAAGGAAGCATTGTTAAGCAGTGCAAGAGTGTGGATGTTCTAAAGTAGGAAGTAGTAAGAATGTTAACAGTAAGTGGTGTAATGAAGAGGTGATGCAAGCGGTAAAAAGTAAAAAAGAAGCCTGGTGAGTGTACTATGTGAGGTTTTAAGCAGATGTTGGAATTCTAAGGGAAAAAAAGGAATACTAAAAGATGCATACGTAGGAGGTAAAAAAAAGGTAAATTAACAGTTGGAAGGAGGATGAATGGAGACTAGCAAGGAATAGGAAGGCTTCTGGAAGGAAGCGCGTAAGGTTGAGTGAGAATAAGGGAAATCGCTTAGATATGAAATGGGAATGGTGCTTTCCGTAAACTATATGAAATGGATGTGAAGGAGTGTGGAGGAGAAGCTTAGAATATTGCATAACAGATGGCAGTAATGAGAGGTGAAATAGTGAGATGTTGTTGTTTGATGGTGATGAAGGAATGGTATTTTGGATGAGGTCATAGTAAAAGGAAGAGGTATGGTTAGAGTGGGAAAGTTGTGGGAATCTGCAGGTATAGATGAAATTACTGGGTAAATGATCAAGAACGGAGGCGAGATTGAGAGTGATTGGATTTGGAAGTTGTGTAACAAAGCATTTATGGATGGTGTAGTTCCGAGGATTGGAGAAGAGCAGGTAATAGTACCCTTATATAGAGGTAAGGGGGGATAAGGGTACTTTAGGAAATATAGGGGAATTAGTTTATTGAGGTGTTGTTAGGGAATATAGTGCTTGTGTTTTGGTTCAAGGTGTTCATCGTGACTGATTGGTGAAGAACAAAGGGCGTTTATAAGAAGTGCGTAAGAGGATGGGTGGATATTTTTACATTGAAGACAATGATTGAAATAGAGAAGAAGAAGAATAATTGTATTTAGGTTGATGGATTTTGCACAGGCGGTATGATAATACATAATATGGGAAGCTCTTGGCAGGTGGTGTAGTGATAAGTGTTGGTGGTAGGCTTTCTGAATGGAATCAAAAGTATGTTTTTTTTGTTTTGTTTTTTACAGATTACCACCACTCACGGGCTGGGCCCTTTTCAAGGAGGGGGCAGGATAATACTAAAATACTGAAAACCCCCACCTAACGCAAATCTCCTTAGGTGAGCTGGCAAGGCCGTGGGTTTCAAAGAGAAGGAAGATTAAATGCGTGGAAAAACAGATGAAGGCAAAAAATTCATATAACAGAAAAGGCTGGTAAGAAGGAGGTACCACAACAGACCAGTGTGGGATTTTCATTGCTCACGCAAAATTCATGCGAGAGCATGACCCTGTATTACGAGGGACGCAACTGAGGTGAATGCGACGCCACTCCCTGGATCTAACGTTTAGTACCTCATAGAAAAGAGGATAGTGCGCCACCCGTCATTCGCGAGCATAAGACGGGTCAAGAGAGTTTTGAAAGTAGGGGACATTTATTTAGTCTCTTAGCTTTTAGACTTCAACTCTATCCAATAGACGGGTGGAGCCGGAGCCCCCCGCCCCGATGTGAAACAGTAAACTCCAAGCAATGGCGAATAAGGCTCTATATAAACTGGAGTAGCTTGTGCGAGAAGAAGAAAAGAACTCCAGCAACCTCGCAGAATACTCCAAGCTTCTTTGAAATAACTTTATAAGCATTGTGATATGAGGTTTCCAAGATCAATTTTTTGTTTATGTTTCAGACCCAAGTAATGTGTTATGTTGTCTACAGTGAACGTGACACGTCCGAAAAGCAATAGGAAGTTATGTTGTTTGTTGTGAGGAAGATATCAAGAAGTTTGAAGTTTTAAGAGAATTGAAATTCTATTACTCTTAGTGGCCCCACCGGGAAATCCATCCAGGTCGGCAAGAATAGAATCCGAAAGCTGAAGACGAGAGGTAACTCTAGATGCAAAAGAGGGACAGATTTTAAAGAGTGAAAGAATGGGATGATGAGTTGTCGGCAAATAAGAGTGCAACAGAGTAGAAATACAGCTGAGGAGGTCGTTGATGGAAAAGAAGAATAAAGTTGGAGTAAACAGCCTTGAGGAACCCACATATTAACAGGAAGGAGGAAGAGGTCGCTCCATCATCGAGTGCTGATAGATGCGATCCAGAAAGAAAACTGACCAAGAGTGACAAAGAGAAGGAGAAACCCAAGGGAGGGAGCTTAGAGAGTAGCGGCGCTGCATATTCTCGATCAAAGCCTTGATTTCGAGCGCCACACACAAGACTCCCCAGTAGTCCCCGAAGGGCACGAAAACCATAAATCAGTAGAATAGGATAGTTTCATCCAGTACATGGACGATAGTTTAAGTGTTTGGTTTAAGATTCGAAATGGTGATTGGTTTTAATATTAATAGCGAGTGAGGCAGGGATGTGTATGTTTCATTGGTTATTCAATTTGTATATGGATGGGGTTATTAAACAGTTAGAGGTGGGGGTGGCAGGGGATGGTGGGATTTGTGTGGCGAATCTGAAGAGAGTTGAGAGGATTGGTAGATGAGATTTGGAAGTGTGTGTAAAGGAGGGTTTGGAAAATAAACGTAGATAAGAGTTAAAGGTTATGGTTGTGAGTGAGGACAATCTTCGGTGTGAAGTTATTTTAGATAGTGAGCAGCTGAAACAAGTGTCTGAGTTTAAAGTATTTAGGATAAATGTTGGATGAAAAGGGAACGGATGATGGCAGAGTGGCTTATTAGGAAAGTTGAATAGCAGAAAGGTGGCTGGTGCAATTAAATCGTTGATGTATGTAAAGGGACGTAAGTTTAGCTGCGCTAGGGCTTACATGAGGGCTAATGTGTTTAACTGTGTTAGTGAGTAGTAGTGAAGACTATGATCTAAATAAGAGGTATAGATTTAAAGATCAATGTGTTGGAGAATCTTAGGGGGTGTTAGGTGTGAGAAGAACTTTTATAAATAAGTGAATGAACGCTATTAGAGAGTTGCTGTGGTGTAAAGAATATGGCAGCAAAGAGCAGAATTAAATGTAAAGTTTGTTGAGATGGTTTGGTCATTCGGAAAAGGATGGATGATTAGTCGGTTGGTTTAATACGGATGTATTGGTGATGTGCTGGGAATGCGACTGCTGGGACGACCGAAGAAAAAATGAAAAATGATTGAGTCAGTAAAGGAATGCCTGGAGGAGAGAAAATGTGGTTTGGCAGAGGTGGGAAGAAAGGTGCATATGGAGTGAATGCGGGGTTTTGTGAGGGTATGTGGTTGTGGGCTGGATAAATAAAAAATCCTACATTGAAGAGATGCATGTGAGGTCCCATCGGGCCAAGTGCAGCTCTAGGTGGATTTTTCTGACTGTAACGAGTTCTCACTAAAAGGTAAGATGGGTGTGTGTGTGTGAAAGGCTGGGCTTTCTTTTCGACTTGTGTCATATTCTCTTACTACTTTTCTGTTCCGATGCATGTCAGGCACCTCACCCCCAGTCTTGGGAAGAGAAGTTTTTTATGTTTTTATATTATATATATATATAGATATATATATATTATATATATATATATATTATATATATATATATATATAATATATATATATATATAATAAGTATATATATATATTATATATGTATATATATTATAGTAATATATATAGTATATATATACTATTATATATATATATTATATATATATATATATATATATATATATAATATATATATATATATAATCTATTATAATCTATATAATAAATATAATATATAAATATTAATATATATATATATATATATATATATATAATATATATATATATATATATATATATATATATATATATATATATCGAAAAATTAAAAAACTATTTTATTTGTATTTTTTTAATATAAAAGAAAGTAAATTTTTTTACGTTTAATTTATTAAATGCCCCTTTTTGGGCATGGCATTGTATAAAAGGGGCAAATGCCTGGACAAATGCCCAATTTATAAATGCCTGCCCACTGGGCATTTGCCCAGCGTACATCACTAGTCATCGTCATCGGCAAAAATTTCATAATCGTCCCATCACTAATATATACCATCAAATGGGGGATAAAAAGAGAAAATGTCAAAATTTTGACCTTTGATAAAGGATCAAAAATCAGCATTATCTGATGTAACGGTGAAGATTTTTTTTTTTTTTTTTTTTTTGAGAGGTTTTTTATTTATAGAAATTTTTTGGAATATGCACCTTAATATTTTTTTGAAAATTTGAAAATTATAATAGTGTCAAAGAGGAAAAAGAGCCACTTACATTGGGGAAAAGGGGGTCACTGCATATTATTATTTAGGTTAGGACTATTTTATAATGCTTATTATTAATATCAATGGATAGCACAAGTGTAGTATAGAGCATATTAGAAAAGAAACTGGGTTAAAAAAAACATGTATTTCTGGTATTTTATTATTATTTTAATTTCAAGTATAAATGCTAAAAAAAAAAAATGTATTTTGAAAAAAATTTTTAAGTAAATTATTTACTTTTATAAAATACAAAATTTATTAATACTAAGAATAAGAAAATAACATAACCCTCCAAAAATTAAAAATATTTTGAAATTTGCATATTTTTACATATTTTCCATTTGTGTGTTCTGCTTGATACCAACACCCTCTTGTACATTCACAACTGACCTCATCATGTCCTCTTGGGAGTATAGGAGTTGTAGGACACCTTCCTCTTCTTGCATGTTCTGGGAATAATATATATATATATATATATATATATATTATATATAATATATATATAATATATATATAATAATATAATTATATATATATAAGTATATATATAATATATATATATATATATATATTATATATAAGTAATGCTTAATTAAATATTACTTCGGGAAATCTTATATAAATGAAAAAATTTACTCTTTTAATCAAGAGGTTGTAAGTTTAATATCAAATTATCAAGAAATTGATTGAGGAATATTAGCAGAATATTTTGACCAAACTTGGCCCTCTTTCATGATTGCACTACAATTAAATAAAATAAAATACATAAAATAAATTTAAAACAAATTATTCACAAAGATTTTGCGTTTTAATCTTTTTTTGAAATAGGCTCGAGAGTTTAAGAAGTGGTTGTTAATGATGGGATCTATTGTATATTCATTAGTTTGTAAATTATATATTAGTGCGAATTGTTTATGGCAAAAGGATTCAGTAAATCTTCTAAGGTGAAAGGTTTTCAATGTTCATTAAATGGGTGTCATATGGTCCTATATGTTATAGTATGGTGTGGGGTAACTCTATGCAGTAGAGGGCAGAGTTGGGATTGCTTCTTGAAGTAGGTCCATATTGTGTTGGTAATTATGGTGGTGAATCTGTGGTTTCTCCAATGTATATTGCTGTTACGTGGGCAAGGTTTTGTATAA
Source organism: Trachelipus rathkii (assembly GCA_015478945.1). Lineage (NCBI taxonomy): Eukaryota > Metazoa > Arthropoda > Malacostraca > Isopoda > Trachelipodidae > Trachelipus > Trachelipus rathkii. Next base: position 5,705 of record JABUQX010048231.1, read on the forward strand.
CACATTGAGTATAGTAAGGTGTGTATGAGATTTAGGTTTAAAATTTTGTTTGAGAAGATTTGAAACGATGAGGTAAGATAGTTTTAAGGAAAGGACCTTTTTTACGAAATTGTGAGAGACGAAGGTACAGGGAGTAGGAAGTGTGTGTATTATCACGAGAGCAGGTTGGAAGGTATAAAAGTTTTTCTTCTTCGCCTTACAGAGAGCATTGGTGATAGTGTGTTTTGAGGATAGGATAGTTTTATCGAAACTGGTTAATGAGATATAATAATATCTTTTATTCGTGCGTCGAAGATTATCCTGACAGATTTCTGCTGAATGAAAATGAGCGACGAGTGTAGGAGAAAGAGGAAAATTTTACACCCCTATACGCCCTGCCTCTAGCCTGAATGGCCAGAAAACAAGTACGATCGAACCATGGATTACCGAGGAGAGAAAAGCTTTAGTCCGAAAGAGGAATGAACCTGCTTTATCCCATGCAAACGATACAGGCCCCACTTACTCAGAGAAGCCGAAAGCGTCATCAGAGCAAAGCAGTGCTTTCCATTTATACGTCTCCTGTGTAGAAGCTGCAGGTTCGCCAAAGCCAGCTAATCGGCGCCCGAGGTCAGAGTGCCAGAAAGAAGCACACAAGGGCAGGTGAGCTGTTGGAGAGAAAGTATGTAAAATAAGAGATAATAAGGTTTTGGTTATATAGATATATACTATACTATGTATACGTATAGTAGTATATTAGTAAGTATAGTATATATAGTGGATGATAGTATATATATATATAGTATAGTGATATATATATAATAGTATAGTATATATATTATAGTATATTTTATATAATTGTAGTTTTTTGTTTTTTTTGCCTCTCTTTTGCAAAGGCAGTGTGCCGGACGTGGTGTGGTAGTGCATGTAAAAAAAAGAAGAAAAATAAAATAATATAAGTAAAAATAATAGGGTTACTATACTATATTAGTTTAGATAATAGTAAGTTATATATATATATATAGTATTACTTATGTATATATATATTAGTGATATAATAATATATAGTATATAAATATATATAGATTATATAAATTATATTATATATATAATATATATATATATAATTTAAAAAGTTGTAAATTTTTACTGAGTATTTTTTTTTGAATGATCCTATTGGCTTTGGAGCAGTTAACCCCAAAGCATTTAAAAAAAAAAAATTTTAATAAGAAAATATTTAAAAGTTTTTTTTATTAAATTTGAAAAGGGTCAAGTTTTCATTATGTATCTCATTTGCTTGTAAATTGTTTCACTCACAGGGAATCAAGATTTAACTTAAATAACCTTTCTTCATGAGGAAGGACTTTTTATAATCTTCTACATTATTAATTTTTTAATTTTTTTTCAGGTGGAGTCCTTTGTTTTGGGTGAAGGGGAAGAAGAAGAAGTCGTAGGTGTAGAAGAAATTTTAACTGGGGAAAATCCTACTGGTAATTCAAGTAATTCTACCATTAGCAATAATAGTAAATTTTTATTAGCTGCGGCTCACGCCTCTTCAGCTGCTCCATCCGTATCTGATTTCTGTGTTGGAGATTGTGGAGCAACTGGTGCTCAAGCGCTCCACCATCACCATCATCATACCCAACCTCAATTTGACCCAGACACTCAAGCAAGGCTAGTCGCTTTGTTGGAAGCTGCAGGTAAATTATTATATATATATATATAATATATATATATATATACTATATATACTAAATACAAATATATCTTTTTTTTTTAAATATAGATATAATATATATATATATATATATATATAATATATATATATATATATATAATATATATATATATATAATAATATATATATATATGTATATATATAATTTGTATATATTTATATATTATAACATTTTATATAATATATATATATATATATATATAGTACTATATATACTACTATATATATATATATATAGTATATATCATATATATATAGTAGTTAATATATTATATATATAGATATTATAATATATATATAGATATATAATAGTATAGCTTTTGGTAAATTAATGGGGTAATTTTTGTGTAATGTTGTTCATAAATATGAATTACATAACTAAAAACTTGTTACATATGTAAGATTCAGAACAAGTGTTAATAATCCTGAATACTGTAGAATCCAGCTGGGTAATCGATAGTTGTCAATATATATATATATTATATATACTATATATGTATATTATATATATATAGTATATAATATTTATATATTCTGATTACAGATAATATATAATCTACAGACATACCTATTTTTTATATATATATATATATATATTATAAATAGTATATCTCATGTTGTAAATAGATATAATATATGTATATATATATATAATATAATTAAGTATATATAGTATATATATATATATATATTAATGAGTATATTATATATATCATATATATATATAATATATATATATAATGATAGTAGTATATTATAATATTATATATATAATATTTATATATATATATTAGTTTATGAATATAATAATATTAGTATATATATATAATATATAATATATATTATATATAATTCAACTTTTCTTGAAATTAAAATATAATTATCTAATAATAATTATTTTTTTCTCAATTGGAATTTACTTACTCAGTGTCGTCGTCCTCAGACCCTGAGGTTCTTCGGCGGCTGACATCGAGTGTGTCCAGCGCTCTGGACGAAGCAGCAGCTGCGCTTACGCGTATGCGCTCTGACACGACCAGTAGGTTACATTTGTCAGCAGTCGGCGGCGGCGTTCGGGTATCTTGTTCTATGTTAGCATCTTGTCTCTTTGCTGCTGCAGCAGAAGTCACAGTGGGAGGCAGCAGTAGCAGTAACAGCTGCAGTTCCTCCAGCAGCTCAAGCAGCAGCAGCAGTAACAGCAATAGTAATATAAATAGTAATAGTAGTAGTAGTAGTGGAGGAAGTGCGAGTTCGAGCCGCTCTAGTAGTACTCCAGGGAGTGGTGGTCAGAGAACCCTTGTTGAAGCTTGTACAGAAGGAGACGTTCACGCGGTTAAGCGACTCTTGGAAGAAGGAAGAAGCGTCCACGAAACTACAGAAGAAGGAGAAAGTCTGCTTTCTCTTACTTGCAGTGCCGGATATTTTGATTTAGCCCAGGTTAATATGAATTTATTTATTTTGTAGCTTGATATTGTGTTTTTTTTTTTTTTTTTTTTAATCTGATCTTTGCATTGATAAATTTTAAAATTGTCATAACAATTTGACTATTCCTATGGTTAATGTATATTTTGTTAAATTTTTTATTTTTATTTTTAATCTTATAGTTATTGATCAATGTAGTTTACCAGAGGTTGTATATATACTATAATAATATATTATATTATGAATATATATATATATATATATATAATATATATATATATATATATAGTATAATTTATATATATATATTATATATATAAGTATATATTATAATATTCATATTATATAATATATTATATTATATATATTATATATATATATAATATATAATACTAGTATATATATAGATATATATAAATATATATATATATACCTACTATATTTCTATATATATATATTATATATCAATATATATATTCACTAAAGATTAACAAAGTTGTTTCATTTCTTAAGCTAATGCCAATAGTTGAGAAAAATCATTCCTGAAGACAATACTTGTTGAAACCTTCAAATTTAACATCTCACATTTCTAGAAATTCAGTAGGTTTGTGTTTAGGCATATGCAGCGAATGTGAAACCGTGGATGAAAAAAAGGAGACTGCAGCCTCCTGAAATGGAGAGAGCTTCGACTGGTCATGTTGAAATTGTAAGCCTTTGTTTACAACATACCAAGCTAAATCAATGCCCAACTCATCAATCAGGGACAGATACCCCTGGTTATGTAGTGCATTGTGGAGGAGGCATTTAGAAGTTGTGTATGTAGTTGAAATGATATATGGAGAATTCACACTAAATTTTGAAAGTATTGTTGCAGACTCACGGTTGAGAGATAACTTTGATTAGTTATTAATTATTTGCCTCAGAATGATGTAATACTTTAATTGTTCTACAAATACTTAGCTACTTTGAAGGAAGGGGCGAATTGTAAAGATCAATAATGAGGAATGAGCATGACGCCATATGGAAGCTGCCTCTCTGGTCAATGTTGAGGTAGCGACAAAAGTAAGCTTTTCTATTTAAAAAACCTAATATCTTAAAGTTTTGAGTTACAGGGTAATCAAATAATATACGCTTTTTTCAGTTGTTACTGGATTGAAAAGGAGCTGAATACAACACCAAGTAGTAAGGAATTACCAAGAAGGTCTGCTCTAACCTCTAGCTGTTACAAAGGACATCTTGAACATGGTGAACTTCTGTTATTAGACCTGGTGCTGACCAAGAACATAAGACTGATGAAATGCACACAGCTTTAATGGAGGCAAGTATGGATGGCCATGTCGAAGTTGCCAGACTACTATTGGATTCTGGTGCCCAGGTTTGTTGCAAGTCTTTTAATTAAATATGTAGTGGTAAGTATATTTAATACTGTTGTAAGTGCACATATTTCGTAGAGACAGCTACATTCGGCTATTAACTCTTTAGTTATTGATAATTTATTTCAACAGTTACTACAAAATTAATTTTATTTCACAGGTGAACATGCCAGCTGATAGCTTCGAATCTCCTTTAACCTTAGCTGCTTGTGGTGGTCACACTGATCTAGCTCTATTACTGCTAGAAAGGGGAGCTAATATAGAGGAAGTAAATGATGAGGGATACACACCCTTGATGGAAGCAGCAAGAGAAGGTCATGAAGAAATGGTTACGCTACTTCTGTCACACGGTATGTTTCTGTGGGGAAAAGTGACAAATACTCTAGCTAATACTTAGTCTCATTGATGATGTTTCTATTATCTTTGTCCTTGATGAATGTCTCTCTTCCTTCCTGTAATTTGTCTTAATAGTAATCGTAATATATTATTTCCAAATAACTAAGTAGTATAACACAAGTTGGTGTATCCAAAACCAATGTGTAGCCTCACGTTTCTAAACTAACAAGAGTGGGGATCATATAAATCTAATTTTCTTTTATATTATACTAATTAATTAATATTTGGTGTATTTTAAAATTAATAGACGAAGAACAGAAACTGAATAAACATTGATCAAATAAAAAACACCTTGTCAATATAAACCCACCTTTTGTGTGTCCTTTTTCCTTACCTGATCATTTATATATATATATATATATATAATATATATATATATGCATATAAAACATATATAATATAATATTAATAATATATATATATATATATATATATATATATATATTATATATTATATATATCCTCCTTTCTCTCCCACTAGATGTGGGATAGGGGTGCGTAACATGCACTGAAAATGGAATAGTTAGGATGATTAAGTAGAAGAGCATGACGGTAAAGTTATGAGGGAAGCCCCACACACACCCCCTACCAGGAGAAGTTTGTCGGCTGGTCCAAAAAATCCACCCTAGTTTTCACTGACTGACACGACTCTCCACCCTACACTGTGATATCTGGACTAATGCCAAAAAACCATGCCACACGTCAGAAAAAACTAATTAACCATTGCACTTCTATTATGCATCATTCTTTCTCGCTTGTGTTGTAATTCGACATTTTTCGCCAAATTACAATTTTACTGGGACTCGATCACACTTTTTCTTAGGTCTTGTAATGTAAAAATTACCGGAATTTACAAGGCTTCCTCTACGATTCCCACGTTTATTATAGTGTATCAATAGCAATTAGATAATGGTGTAACAGTAGATTGAAATAAAAAATACGAAAAAGTAAATTGAGCAAATTTGAATATGTATACAGTATCTTATAAGATATCTATGAGTATTATATAAATATATATATATATAATATAATAACATAATGCTTATTATATATATTATATATTTTAACAATAAGCAGTAATATGAGATGTATGAGTGTGACATAAGTAGCACTATTACGGGACAGGAAGCAATATAGACCAATGCGAATATATTATATTATATATATATATATAGTTATATATTGAGTAGTAGCAAAATATATGCTACTACCGTAAAGATTCCGGATAAATAATGAGTCTGGTAAAATCACAGACCTGAAGCCAACGAGGATAACGGCGCTAAACCTAGCTTGTTTGTGGAGGGTTGCATTAAAGAGAATTGTGCAAAAAAATGATTAATTACTAAACGTCGGATCAGGAGTCAAGATTATTATGGAATTATGGGTTTCATGCCACTTTGGCCTCTCATGGAAGAGAGCCTGCGCCAATAGAGGCCCATACGTGATGACCTTAGATGAATAATGTGGTATTGTGGTGGAGATATACAGACTGCTATATACCAATGTACTAGAGGAAATATCAGGACCTATCATTTCTAGAAATGGAGGTTATAATGCGGATGATGTAAAATATAGAGGGCTGGAGTGGAATTCATATGTATCTGATCTAACAGGATATAACAGGTATAATTTAATTAACACATGACTTAATCGTATACTGGATACGGAGCTATAGTAGGCTGAAGAGTCTACCTCATCGGAATTAGCCTTCGTAGAGGTCTTCATATAGTGTAATAGCCATATTGTATATAGGTATAGGTTATAGACCGGGTAAAGTAGCCAGAAGTGAATTACAGTCGAGTACAAAGGGGTAATGTTCTGGAGAGGCAGCATATGTCTACAAGGTGCCGCCTGGGCCGAAATAAGTTAATAAGATCACTCCGCCTATACGGTTCCTAGTACATTGGTCACGATAGATTGCATAATTTCGAATCGAATATTCGGCATCACATAATCAGTAAGATAACTCACATCGCTATGCGAAGGGTCTAGTGAACTGAGCGCACTGGACATCGAATCTCACGTCCTTCTGTATGTGCTAACCAAGTACATAGTCTGAGGGTACAAGAGGGAGGACACATGCCACGAAACCAGGAAGTGTAGATAAGAATTGACGACAATCCGGGAAAGCAGAAAGGCAGCTTACGCGTTTAATGACGTGAGTCGAATCACTGCGGAGATCCAAAAAATCCTAACGGCTACGGGCACCCCCAGCAGAGGACCCTCCAACATGGGCATCTCGTCATGGTGCAGCTTCACACAGACCATAATTATTATCTTTCTAATTTCCTCATATATATCAGCTTTCTCTCGGCTCTGTCTAAAGCTCACATTTCTCTTCTCCAGGCATTCTATTACTAATGTTCAATTCCACTTTTCTTCATCTATCTCCCGACTGGGTATCAATGGTATTCTCGAAATACTGAGAGGCTCGCTTAACCAACTGATTATCATCCATGCCTTTCCGAATACTGACCGAAGGGACCATGCTCGAACTGTGACCATGTTATATCTCATTTATCCCTGTCGTCAATCCACGACAACTCTCTGAATACCGGGTTGGAACTCTTCAAATATTTATAACAATTCTCTCACAAATAACACCACACAACAAAAAAAACTCCTAAGATTGTCCAAGTCTTGAACGATATGCTATTAGATTATGCTTATTATTCCAAGACATCAGTAACTCACTTACTATACATTAAACAAAGGAACCCTACAGAAATCAACCACCCACAGGGCTTATGTAAGGAGCCCTGAGCGCACCGGTCAAGACGTGAGGTGCTGTTGACAGTCCACGCAACGATTTGAAATTGCGCAGCACCACCTTCTGCTATTGGGGCACGACAGCTGTTCCTACTGACGATCTAACGGTCATCCGTGTCATTTTCGGATCACACATGATATCGGATAAATATTTAAACTGCAGACAGCTGTGGCCAGCTGGCTGAACAACATCATAAACTCACTATCACACTAGAGAGATACTGTCCTACTCACAACCATACATTACTCTTCACTACCAGTATGTCTATCTATCAATATCAGACACCCCACCATACTCCTCACTCCAATACCACTCACACTCTCAATTAACACCGCGCACAAAGACGACGTATCACTGGCTGCCTGCGACACATGGGAAGTCGACTAGGATCCGCGATGTAATCCACCTCACTATCAACACTAAATTTGCACACCCCCTACTAGCGAGAGTATAATATAATAAAATTTATAATATATATTATAGCTATATATATACTCATATATATATCTATATATATACTCTATGCTATATATAAATATTTTAATACTATAATATATATTTATATAAAGGCATTACGGACTCAACTTATCATTAATAATATCTATTCACGTATTTTTATTCTCTTCACTGTACACTAGTAATCATGCATATTATATTATTGAGAATTTACTGTTACCATCAATCATCACTATATCTATGCATTAATGTACTGGATACAGATTTCTTATTGAGAGGTGCCAATGTTTAATGCCCAAACTTCTACTCGGAGATACTGCTTTGACATACCGCTTGTAAAATGGTCATACAGAAGGTTGCTGGCTTACCTTTTGAGGGCCAATGCAGACCTGGTACGTACATTTACTTTCTACTATGAGATTTTAATTAGTTAATAGCTTTATTCCTTGAAGGCTGATATTATCACAAGCTAACACACACCACTACATATAAGTGAGGTGAGGAAGCACAGAACCACCTTGAATGACAGCCCGGACAAAGTACAGGCAACCTGGAAAATATCTACAACAGCAACGATATCAGTTTCTTCGTCAGCAGGAATCGAGAGAACGTTATAAAAAGACGACGGACAACGTCATAACTCCACTTTCACCTCGCTAGAGAGTGCACACATAGATATATTCTCATACAATCAGGAACCGGCTGTAATAACACCACATCATAACATTAAAAGTATGAACCAAATCAGAAACTGATAATATCATTATTAAAAAGTCCATTTTCATATTATGTACATAAAATAGTTAATCAATATAAATATATTAATAATATCTATATATCATTAATAATACATATATACTTATAATACCTAAAATATATACTATATATAATATATTATAATAAAATTTTATTTTATTTTTTATTATATATTTATTCTTAAGTATATATATAGTTTTTATATTTTTATAATTATTTTTTATTTATAATTATATTTATTTATTTTATTATTTTCGTTATTTTATTTATTGTTTATTTTTTTTTATTTTTATTTATATATATCAGGTAGGTAGTAGTAATATACATAGCCACTACGTACTAGAGTATAATATAAGTATCATATCATGTTGACTTTAACAGTTAAATTCGGCGCATGAACCTCGGGATACAAAATGATTACAATTTCACTTTAAAGTTAAGTATAAAAGGTTCTGACACACACACTCTTACCTCTTGATAGCCGACCCCGACGCTCCTCCTAAAGCTTGCTAAACTGATATTGTGGCCAGCCACAGCAGGCCTGGCCAGAGACCGAGACTGTTAGGTATCCGGAGTCGTTCTGTCCTGTCTGTCCTGTCACAGTCGAAGCACTTTGTCAGTACAAGAGATCTGTTAGTCAGTCAGTTGATTTGGAGGGACATACTTTCACAGATGCGGAGGGAGAACCGAACACACAAAGACACAAAGACGATAAAAGTTAAGGCACTACACCTCTATATTCCTGAAGGAAGGGTCGGTACGCGAGCAGAACTGGACAACCACTTCCTGACAGGAAAGGGTGGTACCTAGTGCAGAAACTGGACAAACATGCTGCTTGAGGGTAAAATGACCCAGTGACAACACACAATTCCTGAAGGGACAGGTGTGTGCAGAAACCTGGACACAATTCCGGAATTCGAAGGATAGTGACCAACTATTTATCTTTAGAGTCTTATTAAATATCCTTGACAACTATTCCTGATCAGGGATGGGTGTTTACCCTTTATGTGGCATGAAATATCTCGGACAACTTATTCTTCTGAGGGAGGTGGGTATCCCAGAGCAGAACTGGATCAATCATTCCTGAAGGATAGGGTTGGATACCTGATGTGCCAGAAAGCTTGGCAATTCATTCTCTTGAACGGCGAAAAGGAGGTACCCAGAGCATGAAGACTGGACAACATTCCCTGCAGGAAGGGTGGTACCTAGTGGCAGAAAGGACAACTCTGAAGGGAAGGGTGGTACCCAGAGCAGCAAACTGGACAAGATCTCCTGAGGGACAGGGTGGGTACGTGTTGCAGAACCTGGACAACATTTCCTGAAGGGTGTAGGGGGTACCTCGTGTTTATTCTGCATTAACTATTCCTGAAGGAAGGGCTGGTGACCTGATCAAGAGGGACAGCATTCTTGCGTGGAAGGTGGTACCGAGCAGAAACTGGACACAATTGCCTGAAGGAAGGATGGTACCGAGACTGAAACTGGAAAGCAACTTCCCTAAGAAGGAACGCGAGTGGTACCGTTAGTGCACCGCAAACTGGACAACATGCCTGAACGGGAAGGGTGGTAACCCAAGAGTCAGAGAACTCGGACAACATTCCTTCGAAGGGAAGGGTGGGTACTAGGGCAGAAACTGGACAAACGTTCCCTGAAGGGAAGGGTGGTGACCGCAGAGTCAGAAACTGGACAACAGTCCTGAAGGGAAGGGTGGGTACCTAAGGTGCAAGAAACCTGGACAGACATTCCTGAAGGGGTAGGTACGCCAGAGAAGAAACTGGACAAATTCCTAGAAAGGGAAGGGTGGTTACTTGTGGCATGAAACTGGATCAACTCCTGGAAGGCGAAGGGTGGTACGGTCAGAGCAAGGAAAACCTAGGACTGTGAGACATGTACCTGCAAGGAAGGGTGGTACAATTATATGCATGAAACTGACAACATCTCTGAAGGGAAGGTGGTACCAGAGCGAGAAAACTGGACAAACAGTTCCTGAAGGGAGGGTGGTACCCAGAGCAGAAACGACAACATTCCTGAAGGGAAGGGTGGTACCCAGAGCAGAAACTGGACAACATTCCTGAAGGGAAGGATGGTACCCAGAGCTGAAACTGGACAACATTCCTGAAGGGAAGGGTGGTACCTAGTGCAGAAACTGGACAACATTCCTGAAGGGAAGGGTGGTACCCAGAGCAGAAACTGGACAACAATCCTGAAGGGAAGGCTCAAACCTCTCAAAGTATAAATCTTTCAAATATTAGGACATTAATAAAGCTAAGGTCAACATGTGAATGAAGTAAAATGTCATTTGATTAACTGTTCTGACTACTGTTCAACTAGCGGAATTGATCAAAATGTTGAAAAGGCAGCTTGCGAAAATCATCTTTGAGCCATTGGTTAGATTAGTGAACTACTACTAGGGGATTCCCGAGTTCTTGTCAATGAATCCTAATTAAAAACCGATGATGTTTGTGCTTCGCCTTCTCACTGAGCAACAAACAGCCTTTTGAATGTTTTCTGTGGATATGTAGGAACTTATGAAAATTCCCTAGTATCTAGAAGAGAGTTGGGACTGTTATAATGTTTATTTGTGTACAGGGATTTTGTTCCTCAAGAACAAACCTTAAATCAGCAGAAGTATTTGGATGTTCTGAAGCATTTGCATGAATGACCCAATCCTACAGTGAAGAAAAGTTTTTTGACACTGGTGCTGCTTTCTGGTCGGACTTATGGTTGGTTTAAGCTTTTTCTATGGAATTTAACTAGGTTTTCCGTGGAGTGGTTACTCGAGTGTGCTGAGCGTCATTTCGCCATGGGTATCTCCTGGTCATGATTCTTTCCCTTCACTAAACCTATAAACTTGGTGTAAGATTCTGGTTGTCCATGTACGCTACTCACCAACAGTGACGCGTCGGACTTTAATATAATTACATCTTCTTCAAATCTCCAGAAAGCCACGCGCATATTGTTCATCTGGAATCGTACAAAATCATTTTCAAATGGCATAAATCTCTTCTCCTCCGTAGGAAAATGCAATATCATCTTACTGGTTCCTCTTGTGTCCAGTCTTGACATTTGCAGAATGTTAACTCTCTAATTTTTATTTTTCGCTCTAGCCTCCTCCTATATTTCCAACAGCAGCAACTCGCGCTTTTACTCCTTTGCTTCGAATTCACCTTAACAGTTCTGGAGCGAATCCATCCTCCCCCTTCTGCTAGCTCATTTATGGCTAATAATAGATGATCTTTGCTAAAGATGTTATTATCTGCTCTCTGAGCTTGCAATAAGAAGGCTTTCGGGTCCTGATCGTGAATATCTCCTGTGGGTTCTCAAAACTTGTTCTCCCGAACTTTATTACTATAGGAAAAGAAAAACTATTTGGTGTAGAAAAGCAATCTTCTGTTCTTGCTGGAAACAGTGCAATCATCCATCATGTGCTGAAAAAGGGAATCCCCTTTCAACCCCCTGGAAGGGGTTAATGTTTCTGGCTTGAATAAACCAACCTTTCAATTGCAACAATATTAGATTGAGTTGAAGAGAGTGAGCGTTGTCACGAATACAGCGGAGTTCTCTTCCGCGGAGGCTGCTTAGTGGTCGGTAGTGGGGCTAGCAGCTCCTGCCCCAGACAGCACAGAACTTCCCCCCCCCCAGTGGACATGCCGGCGTACACACCGCTCTAAGGAACTGGAGAGACGTCGTTGAGAGCTAGTAAGCTGTCAGGTAGAGCTAGGTGGTGCACACATTAGAGTCACCGAGAAGGCTTCGACCACTCTGTATCTTAAGTGCAAGCTTGGTCCGCACCTGCAGAAGCTTGAGTTGGAAGTAGTGGGAAGTACGGTACAGGCGTTACAGGATATGACCGAACAGAGTAGCGTCCAACAGTATAAGTTTGATTTTAATATTTGATGGATGTTTGTAATCAAATTTGGCATGGTGTTCAAGGTTGCTTATTGGTGTTTATTGTGCCACCCCAGGGTCAAACCATTTGGGAAAGGGTATTATTTCTAGGTCTTGGAATACAGACACCTTCAATTTGAGAGAATATTAGATGTTTCGAACAGAGAGTGCAGCGTGTCACAATAAAGTGGCGTTTCTTTCCGGAGGCTGCTTAGGTGTCGTTAGTGGGGCGCTAGCATCGCCTCCTGCCCGCGTAGACGCCCACACTCCTAGCATATCGCTTTCAGCTATCCTGTTCTTTCTGATAAAGTATTGAGAGAATCTATCTTATCAGGAAGATTTGGAAACTCTTTATCTTCTACGGCCACTGATATTGCCAGTATGGCTTTTCGTAAGAAAGGCACTCTATCTGGGATCTTTCTGATTCTCTGGTCTTTGCCTTTGAACATTTCGGTGGAATCTGTAACTAGGCTGTGGCGGCTTTAGACGTATCAGAGAGTCTTCCGATAGAGTCCTGGGCAGCGAAGTGTCTTGATATTCCTGAATCTCTCCCTCTGATCGTTATCTATTCCTTCTGATGTCTGTAGACTAGACTGATGTTCACTTTCTAGGATCGTTCTTAGCAGCCATGATATAAGGACTGCTACCAGTTCTTTCTTTAGATCTATTAGATAATAAGTGGTGGTCCTGCAGGGTTCTTTGTCTTATTCGCGTCAAAACTTTTTTTTCGTGTAATGACCTCTTATTTCTTCAAAACTACACCGGTATTCCATCTATGCCAGATGACGTCCACTATCGATTATAACCGCTTACATTTCTCGACTAAGTTCCTCTCAGACAAACAATAAAGTCATGCTGAGTAGAGGGGGTGGGCAGGCCGCCAGTGGAGACTAAGCTCGTCTGACTTACTCGAGTTTCTAAATGGAGCATCTGATAGAAAGCGTTGTTTGCATTGACCGAGGCGTCGAATAAATACTCAATTTCACATAGCCCATCTATGTCTACGTCGAACATAAATTCAAGCATCAAACCTTGCGTCTGCACCTAAGTTTAAATATTTTTTGGTGGTTTCTTTATCTGCGACCGGTTTAGTTGAAAATTCACATAATTCTCTTTCTAACACTCAAACTTTTTAAGAGGGTGTCCTTGGACTTTCTTAAGGACTATTCCTTCACACCTCCCCCAGTAGCTGCGGTTTTGATAGGGATGCCATTCGCCCCTGTATATGAGGGAGAAGCCCCAGGAACAGCTGACTCCTTCGAAAAGGTGAAGTTTTGGTCCATTTCGTTCTTATGTAGAATTCCCTCCTGCTGAGCCCAGCTAAAACTCTGCAGTCCTGTATTCCGTCGAGTATCTGTAGCATCCATATCTACTTATGTCACCCCTACTGCCTGAACTGTTTCACATACTTGGCCGCCATTAACCAATGGTTTCGTGACGATACGCCTTTTACAGTCTAATGCTTCTCCTATATCCATGCTCTCCGGGCAGCAGTGCCATTCATCTTAACTTTGGCAGCTATGCTCAATCTTGCATGCTCTTTAAATGGTAAAAGTACTGGGTAGAATACACTCGTGCACCCCCTTTGATCTAATCTGTCCAACTTCTTCCCCCCCCAACTAATGTGCATGAAATTGGTAAGTCTTTGTCTGTGGCCACATCTAAGCAGGATTAATATAGTATACTATGAATACTAGTATATATTAGCTATATCATATATATATCTATTAGAATAAGCCATCTCATACAAATCTATGACTATATAATCCATTATAGTCATGTACCAATAGATAATATCTTTAATACTATATTAAAATATACATAGATATAATAACTATAAGAATATTCGAGGCATGCTATAAGTAGCTGGAGTAATTATAGTAATATGATTATGACCGAAGTTAGATTATTAATAACAATTATATTATTAATATCTATAATAATAGAGTGTAACTTATTCTTAGGTCGCAAAAAAGAGCTGATAACGAGTGAACCTGGAGACTGAACTAGGTGAACACAAGAACACAGGTACCGTTGATTCAGGAGTAGTAGAGCTGTCCACGTGGATCAACAATCATCTAAGGTTACTGAATCGATGTGAGAAATAAAGGAGGAAGAAACTAAATTTGGCTATTTAGGTTTTTTGACTGTTGCGAACTGGCCATCAACACTAAAGGACTTAAATGAACGAGTTGCAGAAAAGGGAGATTACTTTGAATCTCTCACATAAGCAGGATTCCGGAAACACTTCGGATCTGGGCTGACGTTGCTGAGTTAACATAACCGTCGCCTAACCGGACTAGACCATTCCACGTTCTCCCCGTAATAAAAAGTACCTCAAAGGCCACCCCCAAACCATAATCAACAGGACTTCATCCAAGAGAGAATCAAATGCTCATCAATCTTATTATGAAAGATTGGAGGAAGAGAAACGGATGAGGCCCAAGCTTAAAGAATTCAAGAGTAAGAACAAAGGAAAGAACAATACTCTGTTTGAAATGAAAAAGAAGATTTTGAAAGGAAATCACGAGAAACGAAAGAAGCTATCATAATCTTCAAAGAAAATTCCTTTCAGGAAAAAGCAAGCTAAAGCTACACAAACATCATAACTACAATTTCCTGTGGTTACGACAGAAGCCAAGTAAGGATTAGAGTGCATTAAAGATTAATGGCATGAAAGGACTACAGATTGGGCAGACTATGCTAGAAGCAGCTTGCAAAAGAGTTGATGAGAGAGCCACTGCTTTTCACGAAATAAGAAATGAGCAAAAGAAGACTGAGAAAAACAAAAGAACCGTGCTTGACTACTACTGTTCAGTTTGAGCAAAAAAACATAAGCTGAAGCAATTATAATAAAAATTATTCGTATAATCATTGGAGAATTTGTGCGTCATATTTTTGTTTTATTTTTTGTATTGTATAATTCTATCATTACATACTTTTTCAATTTAATTTTTTTGATTTTTTCTAGTTTGTTAATGTAAACGTTATTTTTAAAGAAAATAAAGGGGGGGGAGGGGGAAAAAAAAGCCCATACCTCATCCAGGCTTCCAGTTGATTTTGTTAGCTTACCTACAATTAGCTTTCTTCAATTAATATAGCATTGAGAGAAAGATTAAATTTTGAAGACTGTAAATACATGTAAAGTTTTAATTATTTTTTTGATAATGTAAAATAATATAATTTAGATGAATAATATAAAACTCATCCAAGCGTAATTTTTGGTAAAATAATTTTCATTTCTATTAGTATTAAATTGGAAACAAAAATAAGTTTGATATTTGAACTGGAAGCTGGAAACATTTAAACTGGAACCTCATCTGGCACATTTGGTTGGGGATAAAAAAAAAAATCGAGTACAGCGAAATAAACATGAAAGTTGGATATTTTACTCACAAATATGTAGGAAAATAGTAGTATTAACCAAAAATAAAAAGACAATATAGCTATAAATTAGCTTTAAATTTTGTCATACCTACTTTTTTTTTTTTTTTAAATCCTACTTTTTTCCTACATTTACATTAATTGTGTCCTATTTTTGGACCCCTGTAAATATATAACCCTTTAATATTTCTCATCACTGCTATGTCCCAAGTTGCAACACCAGGTAGCATAACAGCCATACACAGGATCAATCCCACGCTTCGGCTTATATATCATATATAATATTATTATATATTATATATATATTATTATATTATATATTATATATATTATAATATTTACTATATAATATATATATATATATATATTATATATATATTATATATATTATATACTCCTCCGCTTCCCACTAAAGGATAAGCCTCCACACTTCCCCTTGTAACCTGTAAGAGGGAGAGCTCCGTCTCAGCCAAAAAATCCACCCTAAGGGCTCACAAATCTCGACGAAACACCACTGGTATCGTCAATTTAGTGTCATCCCTGAGGCAGCCCACAACCATACTCCCTAAAAAAAAAAAAAATCGCAACTATAGGCACCTTCTCGCTTCTGCCAGACACTCCTTTGCTGACTTTCCATGTGACCAAACGATCTCAATACACTTGCTTATTCTTTCAATCACACCAGATAACTTCCTAGCACATTCATTCTTCATTTTGTCAATTCTCACACCTAACATGCCTCTAAGATTTTCTACGAGAAGATTGTATCTTAGATCTTTACCTCTTATTCCACACATAGTTTCGTTTACTACCATACTTCAAACACCAGTAACAACATACTTTCATGCAATACACTAATAGGAGTGATGAACGGGGTATTGTGGAAGGGTGTATGGTTGTGGGCTGGCCCCAAAGGGATGAACCCTACATTTGACGAGATAACACAGTGAGGGTCCATCTCAGTCTTGTTGAAACACCCGTATGGATTTTTTGGACTGTGATATAAGCTCTCACTTAAGCCACGTTCTTTTACTACTGACTTCTCTGTTTCCAGTGTATGTTGCTCACTTCACACCTAATCTGGGGAAAGAGTAGTGATTATATATATATACTATATATATATATATATATATATATATATATATTATATAATATTATATATATATTAATATATATATATTATATAATATTCGTATAGGACAAGCTGTTAACTTAATGCTTATGGATAGCCAGCAAAGCGTGTCATCACTTGGTGTAAGATGTTGATGGAATCCCCAAACTCTATAAAACGCAGAACGGTAACGAAAATTAGCTCAAACAAATGGCCACTCTGGTGAAGGGTGGGTGTCACGGTTAGTAATTCACAGGATATTCTCTTAACGGTTGTCAAAGAAGAGAAGATTCTAAAGTTTCCTCGTATTGCTGCATTAAGAAGAGCGGATGTAATTGTTAAGAGCTGCTTGATTTTTGAAATTTCTCTGTTTTTACATATTAATTATTATTTTTAATCACTCATCATTCTAACATTTCTCGTTGCTTCAAAATTTGAAATTTTATAGATTTAATTAGAATACATAATAATAACAAAAAAAAATCGGTTTATTTCATATCAGCCTTAATGAAGGACTCGCCCCTTTCTTCCGCGACTTCAGATTGCGTTTAGCCTCCTATCCCAGATAAAAGCTTGGCTCCTCAACAACATAAGTTCAGTCCCAAAAGAATTTAAGACGTGGCAAAACTCCTAGATAAAAATGCTGGATGTAGGCACAACTAATTACGCTGGGGACATAACCGCTACATGCCACCAGTGATTTTTATATATTATATATTATATATATATATATATATATATATTATATAATATATTATATATAATATATATATATATATATATATATATATAAATATATTATATATATATATATATATATATATATATTATTTATATTTCCTCATCTTCATAACCAGTTTCTTCCCCAAGATCCTGGGGGTAAGGAACGTGCATGCACACGAAAGTAGTAGAAGAATATGCACAAGTTCAAAAAGTAAAAGCCAGGCCTTGCGGCGCCTTATGCCTCCTAGGGAGAACTCGTCGCAGTCAGAAATCCACCCTAGAGCTCACGGGATCCTGCGACCGATCTTGCACTTATGACATACTCCGTCAATTGTGAATCATCCCTGGCCTCAGTGGGCCACACCGTACCGCCCTCACAAAGCCCGCCATTCACTAATTATAACCATTCTTCTCACTTCTGCAAAAGTCTCATTTCTCTCCTCCAGGCATTCTTTCACTGACTCAATCCTCTTTTTCTTCAGTCTCCCAGCCGGTCGATTCCTCAACACACTCACCACTATACATCTCCACTTACACACAACCGACTATGCATCCATCTTTCCAATACTGACAAACCATCTCAAGTAGCTTTCATTTATAACTCATCTTTTATCCCTTACTTTCACACACAACAACTCTCTAATACGTTCAGGACATTTGTTCTATGCTGCTCCATTTAACATACTTCACACCTGAGGACGTCCTCACTCACACCATCACCTTACTGCCTATCTGCACTTTTACTTTCAAATCCCTCCTTTTACCACACCTGCCAAATCTCTCTACCAATCCTCTCAAACTCTTCAGATTCACTACACAAAACCAAATCATCCGTATATAATAGGTATTGTACCCTCCACTCACCTCCATCATTCTAATACTATCTCCTGCCACCCCCACCTTAACTCTTTCATAACCCCATCCTTACAAAATTTAATAACCAGCGAAGAACATAACCACCATTCTCGCCTTTCTTCCGCTATTAATCTAAAACGAATCACTTTCGACACCATTTATTCCTTACACACGCTCACTATCGTCATACATACTCTTGATTCCATTCAGAAACCTACCACGAACACCATATCACAAACACTTGTCATCGAGCTTCCCTATTAATCCTCAGACACTTGTTCTAGCTGCTCACCATCTAACATAACTTCACACCGAGGACGTCCTCACTCACAACCATAACCATACTCCTATCTACGTTTACTTTCAAATCCCTCCTTTTACACACCCTGCCAAATCTCTCTACCATTCCTCCTACCAAACTGTTCATTTACATCTTTTCTCCTACGTTATGCAC
>JABUQX010048231.1:30000-35000 GCA_015478945.1 Trachelipus rathkii
ATAATCAGTTGAATGTGAACAAGATGAAACTGAACAAATCGTTGCAAATGAAGGAACCCTTTGTCTGTAGTGCAAGAAAAGCATGTGGCTGTGCCAAAGTAGAAAGTAAGAATGTCAAAAGTGAGTGGTGGAGTGAAGAGGTGATGCAAGTGGTTAAAAGTAAGAAAAAGATGTTGTTGAATGTGTTAAAGCCAACGATGAGGTTTCGAAAGAAAGATTAATGGAAATAAATAAGGAAGACTAAAATTTGCAAGCTTAGGAGTAAAAAAGCGGTAAATAAACAGCGTGAAAGGAATGAGGACTTACAGGGGAATTGGAAGCTCTTCTGGAAGGAAGCACGAAAAGTTTAGAGAGTAAGGGGAATCTTTATAAGATAATAAATAGGGATGGGACTTTCGTAAATGTTGAGATGGATGTTACTAGAGTGTGGAGGGAACACTTCGAAAAGTAATGAACTTGTTATAGAGTTGTGTGATGTGAAGAAATAACGTAAATGAGAGTACATTGAGATGATAATGATCGTAAGGAAATGATGGATGATACTTGGTTTTTTAAGCAGATGTTATAGTGGTGTATGTGCTTTGAATCGACTAACTGGGGGACAGAAGAAAAAGTGGATTGAGTTAGGAAAGGAATATGAATTTGACAGAGGCGAGAATAAAGGTAGATAATAATAGTAATTACATTCGTAGTTAAAGGTTTTATAAGTATCATATAGTTTTGAATCTATGCAAGTTTAAGAGTCGTTATGCCCATGTGTTCGTGTGTGTGAATAAAGATTTTCTTTGGTTAAATTAATTAAAAGCTGAAAATTTGACTTCTAACTTTTTTTTTCTTATGGGAAAGTAGTAGTGTTACATATTGGAGAAGGCATTTATTAAAAAATTTTATTTTTATGAATCTCGCCTATTTTTGTAAGTTATTTTTGTTACTTATAAGTTCTTTTTATATTTTCTTTGTAGTTGAAGGAAGATTTTTCATTTGATGAAGACTCTAGAGGAACTGCCAAACTACTCGATGTTTTAAAGAGAGAAGTTGAACAAACGCAGAGTAATAAAGAGGAGCAACTTCTGAGTAAGCAGCATATTTTTGAACAACTTCATAGGGTGGAAAAGCAAATGGATGCTATTGTACCGAACAGTAGTACTATCCCATCATTCAACTCTGCAGTATCTTCTCAAGCTATTTCAACTGGTACTCTTGTTAATTCTTTAAATAATACTGGGTCTGTGTTAAATACTGCAATGGGAAATCAAGTTATGTACCCAGCTGGCACACTTCCAACCTTACCTCACAATACACACACAGTTGAAACGCAAACTGGATTTTTACCAACATCAGCGTGGACAGTCTTACCATCAGGAATTGGAATAAATGACATGAATTCCACTATTAAAACAAATAACCCTTTGTCTCAGTCTTTATATGGAAATTCGACTCAAGTTCCATTAGCACTTTCTTCAGAAGGAGCACAGATTCCATCTGCTGTTTACTCACCTCCAAGTTCTAATTCAAATTCCTCTCAAGAACCTTCTACAGCTCCTTATTTGAGCCCAGCATCACCTTCTTTTGCTAATACAAGTCCTCCATCTGCCAATGTTCCAGTTCAAGAAAGGCGCAAAATGATTCCGTCAAAGAAGCAACTAGACAAGAAAAAACTTCAATTGCAGCAACATCAGCAACAGCAAAAATTGCAGCAGCAACAAAAAACTATGCATCAGCATCAAGTCAGTGCACAGTCACAATATCCGTGTGTTCTACAAGTGCCTGCAGAGACCACTTACAATTGTATCTCAGATCAGGCTGTTCTAGTATCTCAAGGCAATGCGACATCATCATTGCTTTCAGGTTCTGAAAATGGGCAGTGCCTTCCACCACCTCCATCGCATTCCCCGTTACATGCGACAGAGGGAAATGAACAAGGGAAAGGAAATTATGATGGAGAACAGGGTGCAGTAAGTTTATTGATAAAGCCAAAACCGGAACCTCCAAAAAATAGTAGTAAGAAAGATAAGAAAAGGAGCATTACAACTCACGAATGTGATTGTGGTATGCATGCCGATAGAGGAGAGGTGGAAGGGTCATTATCCGAAGGTGGTGATATTGTGCCTACCATGAGTTCATTGGGAGCACCAATACATCTTTCTCCTGCTCTTGGAGCAGCTACAGGTGGAAACTTGCAGTTTGCTCCAACCAGTAATATTGTGTCATCACAACATTTACACTTTGCACCTTATCAAGTCGGAAGCAGTGGGGTACCTTTGCAGTACAGTCACCTAAACACATTAGGGCAAGCTGTTGTAAGCCAAGGTGTTGCAACACAGTCTGCTGTTGCTGCTGCTGTTGTTGCACAACAACTTCAAGGTGTGAGCAGCACTGGTAATTTTACTAATACTAGTAGTTCCAGTTGTTCTGCTTCTGTAAGTCAGTCTCAAGTTAAGCAGTTTCTTTTGAAACCCTCGCAGGTAGGAATGAGTGCAGGCCAGAGGGGCGCTGGCCTTAATCAAGTACTACCTGCGACTTCTCAAAGTTTAGCAACTGCACAGCAACAGCAGCAGTTTTACCATCAGCAACTTCAGCAGCAACAGCAGTCTTATCAAGTACAGGGCTCTCAGCAAGCAGGGATGACATCTCAGTTAACAAACGCTAAAAAGTCTAAAAAATCCACTCAAACTGTTGGAAAAGCAGAAATTCAACACCATCAACAGCTTCAAGATTTAACTAAAAAATGCCTAGCTATTGGTAGTGCTGCTCGTGAAGCTTTTGAACAAAAGCAACAACCTCAACACCAGCCTCAGC
This sequence comes from Trachelipus rathkii, assembly GCA_015478945.1. Taxonomy (NCBI): domain Eukaryota; kingdom Metazoa; phylum Arthropoda; class Malacostraca; order Isopoda; family Trachelipodidae; genus Trachelipus; species Trachelipus rathkii. Next base: position 32,800 of record JABUQX010048231.1, read on the forward strand.
AACAGCATGGAAATTCAACTGTTCAAGGATTAGGACTTGATTCTGTTTCTCCAAATTTAATCTATCCTAATAATATTGCCGCTCATTTTCCAGTAACATCTCTTCCTGTAAATGAATCGGGTCTTATGGTTGCTACCCCAGCAACCCCAGCAAAAATTCTTAATGACCAAATGCCTGATATGGGAACCGCACCAAATTCTCAGGTATTATTATTATTATTATTATTATATATATATATATATTGAAAATTGAGTTTTTTGAACTATTACATTTTGGAGTCTACGAAAACACCTAAATCAACATGGTTCCTATTAAACAATTTACAATATAATCGTACGTCAGGCATGGTCAATAAATAGCTTCCATAAAGATTCAATAGATGTCTCTTTTGCATTGAACTTATCGTGCAAAATTGACCCTTTTGTTATCCGTGAAGCTGCTTTTTTTTATATTAAAATCTTAATCTTTCATATAGTTTGAAATTTATTATGAATTAAATTTTTCCATAAAAGAATTTTCTTTTATCAGATAACTGCACCGTTGGCATATTATGAGTTTTTATTCAAATTATATAACTATTAAACGTAAAATTATTCGGTATAATAAAATTTAAAAACTTGTAATAAAATGTATAATAAAAATGAAATTACTGCCGTTTCTTTTATTGTGATTTTGTATTTTTATTATTTTACACTTAATATTACCCCCTAAATCGTAAATTAAGGTTTCCCCGCTCATTTTAATTAAGTTCTTCCAAAAGCAATTATTATTATTATTATTATTATTATTATTATTATTATTATTATTATTATTATTATTATTATTATTATTATTATTATTTTCCATATTTGGGATGAAAAAATGTAAAGCAAATCTAATTTTAATTTATAGTTTAATTAAGGAAAATTTGAAACCACCATTTGGTGTGCAAAATATATATTATATTTAAAAATGAATTTCAAATATTGCAAGTATTAAAAATGCGGCCAAACTTTACATTAGCGGCGCAAGATATCTCGAAAACTACGACTCGTACCAGGAAACAGATAAGGTATTTGGAATCAGCGTATGGGGACAGCCAATGGGGACAGAGGGGGGGACAAGGTCCCCCTGTCGCCCACCGGGATGCCAAGAGACCCCGACTCTTGACATCTATGTGGTTTATCCTTGGGTATTCCTTTAGTTTTTAAAAAAAAAATTGCGCACCGAGATATCTCGAAAACTAGGATACTTACCAAAAAAATTATTTTAAATATACATAGATAAATAAATAAATACTTACGTTCAAAACATTTCACTTTGTTTTTGTAGTATTTCCATGAAATTTAAGAAAGTATTGCGCCCTCTGTTTCCTTTTAGCCAAATATACTATATATTATATTTTATTTTATTATATTTTATCATTATATATTATATTTTCAAATATAATTAAATTTACATTTTCTAATTATGCATTCTTTAAAAAAACAACGGCGCCATATAAACATGGAACTTATTGTACAGTACGATATCTTATTTTTAAACTTTTTTTAATTTAGCTTTTTTTTTTATAATTTAACATTTCCGGTAATACCTTTCATACGCTGATTCCAAATATCTTATCTGTTTCCTGGTACGGGTCGTAGTTTTCAAGATATCTGGCACCGCTAATGTAAAGTTTCACCTAAAATAACCTTATTTGAAGAGTGAATATTACATACATTTTAAATTTACATCATACGTTTGGCAGTTGAGCGGTACCGGTTGGTTATGTGAGCAAATTACGTATAAAATCTCGTACAAGTTGATTTTGTTATTTTATTATTGTTATTACTATTAAGCCAGGCGTCAGTCTTTTTAAGAAGGAAATAATTGCAGGAAACTATCTGAATCGATTTATTTGTCTTCCGTTATGAACATACTAAGTTTTCTACTACAAGCGAAGTCTGCGTTTGGTGTCAAATTGGACATTTGGAGCAGAAATATGATTTTTCAAAAATATTACGGCAAATTTAAATTCCACCGCAAAGGGCCATAATATATAAATTATTCGGCTTTTGGGTATTTCATGCAGTCATTTCATTTTTTTTATTATATCAATACTTTCGAACGAGTTATTTGACAGAATTACATTTAATTAAATAGTGCGAAGCTTTATAAATACTTATAAATATTTGTTTTTTTCGTTGAAATTTTTTGTAAGCTTTTATTTATTTATTTAT
>JABUQX010048231.1:37500-65630 GCA_015478945.1 Trachelipus rathkii
TCAAGAAGCTAGAAGTGTGCGTGTGAATGCTAAGTATCTTAAATCCTACACATATGAACATAATATTGCCGCGGCAATAAAAGGTGGTGAAAAAGGATCTGCTTCTGTTTGCATTGTTCGACGACAGAGTATTCCAGAATTCTATTTTAAGACGAAATGCGCACTTTAATGATAACACTGTACCAGTAGACTTATACAACGCGTTTCATGCGATGGGAGATATCAAGTGCGAAACAACCTCCACTTCCGTTTCTTCAAATAAAATAATAAGTCTAGGAAAGATTCCAAGAGCTCTTGCTACTGAAGAATTTAGTAGAAAGGATTGTTTTTTTTTTTTTGGCAAAACATGATCCCATGCACTGCTTGGAAATATTGAACTATAAGAAAAACGTTATTGAAGCAGCAAGGAAAATGGGGTATTTTCCGTTTTACCAACTTAAGTGATTTGGTTGCAGCTGAGGGTAGGTTCCGCGGCTCCTGCACGAATTTTTTTTTAAAGGTACTTTAACTTGACGCAGCAGTGGTAGACCCAAAGATGGTAATGTCACAACAGTTATATATATATATATATATATATATATATTATATTATTATTATTATTATTATTACATATTATTATATTATTATTATTATTATTATTATTATTATTATATTATTATTATTATTATTATTATTATTATTATTATTATTATATCAACTATATATTATTATTATTATTATTATTATTATTATTATTTATTATTATTATTATTATTATATTATTATTATTACATATTATTATATATATATATTATTATATATTATTATTATTATTATTATTATATTATTATTATTATTATTATTATATATATTATTATTATTATAAACATATATTATTATATTATATATATATAGTATATAGTTGATAAGATATTATTATTATTATTATTATTATTATATTATTATATTATATTATTATTATTATTATTACATACATATATTACATATTACACACGTATGCATGGATTCCTTAGGAGGTTAAAATATGATTACATACATATTATTATTATATTATTATTATATATATATATATTATATATACATATATTATTATTATTATTATTATTATTATTATTATTATTATTATTATATTATTATTATTAATATATTATTATAATTAAACTATTAGAAGACTATAAATTCTATTTTTATTATTATTAGTTATAGTATTTATGCTATTATTATTAGTATAATATTATATATATATATATATATATATATAAAAAAAAATATATCCATTATATATATATATATACATATATTATTATTACATTATTAAGTATTATTATTATTATATTATTATTATTATTATTATTATTATTATTATTATTATATTATTATATTATTATTATTATTATTATTAGTGTTATTATTATTATTATTATTATATTACATATTATATTATTATTATATTATTACATATTACATACATATATATATATATATATATATATATATATATATATATATATACATATTTAGTTATTATTACATATATTATACTATTATATATATATATATACATATATATATATATATATATATATATATATATATATATATATATATATATATATATATATATATATATATATATATATATATATATATATATATATATATATATATATATATTTAAAATTATGGTCTTCAAAATTGCTGTAATATTTCTTTTATTTTCTGTCAATTGTTTTTTTAATGTGTTGTCTGCAGCTGAATATCAACGGGTACGCCTTCCGAGCTGATTTAACAGCTTCTGGCAGCCGCCAAATGCTATCGACATACTGGAAAGTTCTAGAGGAGAATAATGTCAGAAGAATCCAGCTGTATAAAAAAAGCACAAAGGTAGTTGACTTTAAGCCAATATGAAAACGGAAACACATTAAAACTTTTGAAAAATAATATAATACGTTAGTACTAGTAATTACCACCGCCATTCATTTACTGATTTTTCAGTTTTTCATTACTTCAAGATTGGGCAAGTACCTGCACCCCTAAGCTCACGTCTATGTATATATATATATATATATATATATATATATATATATATATATATATATATATATATATATATATATATATATATATATATATATATATATATATATATATATATATATATATATATATATATATATATATAAATATTTATATATATATATGAGGGTGTGAGAAAGTGAGTGTGTGTGTGTGTGTGATTACCCGGAGACAAACCAAGAGGAATGCCAGTTTTCCTTAAAATATATACTCAAAACTTACAAAGGGTATATCCTACGATAAAACAATAAGAACCAAGTTAGTTAGCAAATACGGTAAAGATATCATAATCACCACGAATTACAGCATTCAACCCATTATTTGCTTTCGAATTACCTGCTGTTATTTTAATTAGTACGAAACACGAAAGCAAAATAGAGACAAGGAGCGACTAGGAATTGTTGAAGCGGCAGGAGGCATAATCCGAGAAGACATGCGATTAAAGTTTTATGATAACAAATTTTATCCTGCATCAGTTGCTTTTCTTGATAATGTTACAAGCACTATCCCTAAATCGTTTCAAATTCTTCTGCAATCTATCATTACAGAAAACAAATGTCGAGACAAAGACAAATTGAAAACCAAAATAACCACAATTGCACATGCAGTCATCTGTTCAAGTCGGTCTTGGTGCGTTTCTTTCTAGAAGGTGCGGTTCGAGAGATCTTTTGCGTGTGTCATCTGCTTTAAACTTTTGTGATATGTGCAAAGAGATCAACAGATTCGAAATCTCAACCTTGGAAGATCCGAAAAGAACTGTTATAGTTGGAGACTCATTCTCTCAATTTGTCTTTGACAACGTTAATGATAACACTGTACCAGTAGACTTATACAACGCGTTTCATGCGATGGGAGATATCAAGTGCGAAACAACCTCCACTTCCGTTTCTTCAAATAAAATAATAAGTCTAGGAAAGATTCCAAGAGCTCTTGCTACTGAAGAATTTGATAATTGTCCCCTGAGGTTTTTTTTTTGCAAAACATGATCCCATGCACTGCTTGGAAATATTGAACTATAAGAAAAACGTTATTGAAGCAGCAAGGAAAATGGGGTATTTTCCGTTTTACCAACTTAAGTGATTTGGTTGCAGCTGAGGGTAGGTTCCTGTTGGAACGAATTTATAGAAGGGTCATCATTCAAGAATTACTCCAAATCGCGTATATTGTGTTAATCTTTTGTTATTTTACCGACAAATAATTATGATACTATATATACTGTACTTCTCATCGCAGATGATAAGTGCAAATCATTAAATCAAATTTATTGTTTTGTGACATTTGATCAACCACCGCTAGTAATTATCAATATTCGTTATATAATATCTTCCAGCAGTAGTACCTTTGAATTTAGTTCAGTAATTGTCAAGCTTGGTGGTTTCCATATGATAATGTCTTTCATGGGTGCCATTAGATATATTATGGACAGAAGGGGTGTAAAAGATGTGTTTAATATTGTGTATGCTGCTGTATCCAATAACAAAATGTTATCAGGAAATGCCTATTCAAGAGCTTTAAGAGAGCATATTTTGTTACATCTGGCATTGGCGAATGTCGTTTTACCTATGATGAATATTTCTCGCGCGGAACAATCAGCAGTTCAAGAAGTTTTTCTCAAAGTTGGTGCTCCGTCCTTTGTAGAGAAAATTGAAGAACCTATCAAGTGTATCTTGCAGAATTTATCTGAACAATTATTTGAACTTGAAAAAACGGAGCGAAACCAAAACTATGGGACCAATATTTTCATGTTTACCTTAGTAAAACAATTTATATAAACTGAAAGAAGTGGACATTGGAACTTGCATTTACAATGTGTTCAAAAGTTGTAGCCTTTTTTTCATGCAAACGGTCACTTTCTATATGCAAAATCATAACTTTATTTACAGGATGTGTATAATATTAAGTTTAAATTGACTCCATTAGAATATGAACAATTTGTGACAAATGACTTTTTTTACCATTAGATGGTCTGAAAAAATATGACTTATGAACAGATATGACAGTAGAACAAATCCCTTATACGATCTATCAAGAATATTGGTGGCTTGACTCATGGACGTGGTGTTTCTGACAATCCTATGACAAAATGGATTCTTACAATGCCCATTATTCTTGATATTTCACATACGATTGGAAAGAATTATATCATGTATCATTCGCTACAACAGAACAACATAGTGATGCCAGGATCTCGCGAACATCAAGAGATGAAGATGTTCAAAAATTTGATTGCAGACTATCCCTTTTCTGTTGGAGAAAATGTCATATCCATAAGCAATAAAATAAATATAGGGAGACAAGAAGATTAATTGTTATAGAAAGTGCGAGATCTGAATGTGTTCAATGACGAGCATAATTAGTGAAAACTTCAACACTGGTAAGTTTAAGAGTAAAAATCGAGTTTTGCCTCTAAAAGTATTCACTTCAAAAGTAAACATATATAAAGAAGACATTCTCATTCACTGAGATACTTTTCCATAGAATTTCACTCAATAAAAAACATAACGAAGAGTTAAAGCATTATTTTATTTTGACTTAGAGTTGGCTCTTTGCTGAAGTTGGAAAGTGCAAAACGAGGAAAATCGTTGTTTTATGAGCTGTTTACTCCGATAATCGAGAAGGTACGCTTCAGTAATGTTATGTTCGTGTTTGACGGCGGATTTCTTAAACAAGTTGTCTCACATGCCAAAGAAAGGTTTTCTTCTATCTTATCGAAATACGTGGACTACAAAAAAAAGTACTACAAAGGCAACGTCATTGTTGTTTTCGACGGATATGCGAGTAATAAAGTTGCCAAAATTATGAAAACAGCTAAGCGTCTTCGAAGAGTGAAGAAATATTTTTTCGCAATTGCGAGAAACTAAAAATAAATGAGAATTCTGTCGAAAAATAAAAATAAAGAGGGACTCGCCTCTAAGTTATGGAGAAACTAAAAATAAATGAGAATTTTTCTCTAAGACAAGCTCTGAGGATGCTGACTCTCTAATTATTAATACCGATATTGAAGTGGCAGACATTACGAATGTGTGGGTGGTAGTCTGTGAAGCACATTAACTATATCGTACTGCTGAGCATTATTCTTCTCGTTTCAAATTATTATTTTCTTGAGCGAGCAAAGGAAGAACAGAAACACATGTTTGTTATAGGCAAGTTCAACTTTTCAAAAGAATACAGGAAAATTGACTTTATCATTTTCTCTTTATGCTTTGTGACAGTGTTTTTCGACACGGGAATAAATTGCAAATTTTTAAAATAACCATATTTAGAATTATTCAATTTCAGAGATAAAGCTAAGATGACTATACAGACAGGCAAGACAGATTTATTGTAACTCTTTGAGAAAAAAGCAGTACAATTTTCTCGAAGAATTAAGGTTTAAATTATTAGCAAAAAGTTGTTGAACATTTAACCTTCGCTTTACCTAGTCAGATTTTAAGAATCTAGCAAATCAGCATGGTGGGGAACTAAAATTCTTATTGGTTGGAATCTCGAAGCACGGCTGCTTCTATAACTTACATTAAAAGATAAGCTCACAAAGACTGCTGAAACATACCTTGTAAGAACGAAAGGTTGCGGGAGCATCATGCGGTTGTAGAAGATGATAGTTTAGGGTTCAAATTCTTTCAATGCAAAGATCATATGAAACCAAAGCGGAAGACGAAGACAATTTCACATAGATGAAACTGAAATGGACGATCGCCTCGTCTCGAAAAGAAATGACAACGAAAGAGTGCTGTGTCAGAAAATGAAACTGAGGTGGATGATAACGAAGGCGACATTTAATGCCGTTAGCATCTCAAAAGAAAAAAATAATTAGTAATTATTTAACACTGATTGTGGATTTTAGCTAAGGGGACCATAAAAAGAGCGTCAAATACTATGCCTCAATATTGGGTGGAACATACGTGAAAGTTGAAGGGTGTATTCAATAACCTACAATACATATTTTAGTAATTAATTCAATAGTTACATATTTTACTGATATATATAGTATATTATTATTATATATATAATATATATATATTTATTTATATAATATATATATTATATATATATATGTATATTATAAATATATGTATATAATTATTACATTCAATCCTTGCTTGCCTTCCCATAACTAGGGGTAGGGTACTAACATTTCACGGGACGAGGACATGCATGGCATTATTCTTAGGTATATAATATGTGTGGTCGGGACCCAAACCCAGTACATATATATATATATATTATATATATATTATCTTATAATTATATATATATTTTATATATATATATATTATATATATAATATATATTATTATAATAATAAACGAAATATTTGACATAAAAATTGAAATGTATGAGATTAACTATTTTATGGCATGCAGTATGGTAAACATTAAAAGCTTGTGGCACGTATAACTCTGAGAGTATTTATTCTACGAAAATTGTGCACAAATATTTTTTATAGAGTATTTTATTCTAAATGATTTAAACTAAGGCTCTTAGTGGTAGAATTTAAATTTAGCTTAATATTTGCGTGGGTGAAAACACAACATTTCTCCTCCTAGTATCCCATATGGCGCCGAACTCAGAACTCTTTCGTAATAGAAAACTTAGTATTTTCATAACTGAAGACAAATAAATCGATTAAAATCATTTGCAGATTTCCCACAATTATTATCGAAGTCGGCCCATTTTTCCAGTCTGACGCCTTATTATTTTCTTTCTTTAAACATTTGCATTGATTTTGGCCACTTTCCCTAAAAAATCAATGATAAATATTTCATATTAAATAAAACTTACGGTGTTAATAAAACTGAAAAGGGCCATAAAAGCATAATACAATAGCATTGTTTCAACATTTTATTAAATCAAAAAGGAAAATTTGACTTTATTGTTATACAAATTTCAAAATTTGATACACTGTATCTTAGTGCAACAAAATCTGTATCAATTGAAGAACTATCCCAGATGAGAATGGGATGGGAAGAACTATCCCAGATGAGAATGGGATGGAAACTATCAGTTGGTTAAGTATTGGGTGGAATATTTTTAGTACCGAATTGATAAAATTTCCTTCCTTAGTTATACAAAAAAAATAAAATTATTATTATCATTACTATTGTTATCATTATTCTTCTTAATTTTTGGATATATAGCATAGTACTTTTAATTTTATGACTTTCCTTAAAATTTATTATTTTAATATCCTTGAAAATGTTGAAATTGGTTGGATAATATATATATACTATATATATATATATTATATATTAATTTATTACATATATATATATATATATATATATATAATATATAGTATATATATATATATATATATATATATATATATATATAATGTATCATTATCTATATTTTATACAATATTCTATATATATATATATAGTTATATATATTATATATTATATTATTATTTATATATATATATATTATATATATATATTATATCTATTATTATTTATATATATATATATATTATTATTTTATATTTTATATTATATATTATATATTTATATCATTATATTATATTATATATATATATTATATTTATAATATATATTATATATATATATATATCTATATATATTTTATTTAATATATATATATATATATAATATATATTTAATATATATATATATATATATATATCTTATATATTACTAACATTTATATATTTATTATATAATTTTATATATATACTATATATATATGATTATAATATTTATTTATATATAATATATATATATTTATTATTATATATATATATTATATATATATAATAATAATTACTGTGTAGAGTTTTTTTATTTAAAATTACAGCATTAGTTTTAATTATATCTTTGTACACTTTACTATAAAGTCCTTAAGAAGAGCACTATTAACTTATATTATAGAACTACAGTTATCCCGTCAATAAAATTGCAAAGATAATTTAAGTTTCAACCTCTAATTAGGAAATATAAACAGAGGGGGAGGGGTGTATATTTTACTCCCCAGTAGTTTATGTTAAAGTTTATTTATTATAGTATATATTATATAAATATATATTATATATATATATATATATATATATAATTATATATATATATATATATATATTTATATATTATATATAATAATATTATTATATATATTTATATATATAAATATATATATATATATATATAATTATATATATTATATATATTATTTATATTAGTTAGAGAGCATCCCAGCGAATCCCTGTGACCCCAGTATTTTTTACTCTTATTACGAACTGATGAGGTGAATTTTTTCTTGTCATATTATATATTTATATATATATAAATAGTATATATATTATATATATATATTATATATTTATATTTTAATATATATATATCTTATATAATGTATATATATAATGTGTGTGTGGTTGGTGTGTGTGTGTGTGTGATGTGTGTGTGAGAGAGAGAGAGAGGAAGAGAGAGAGAAGGAAGAGAGAGAGAGAGAAGTTTTATTTAGGTTTCGTAATCTAAAAAAAAAAGATGCATTTTTTATTTTTATTATTATTCAAAGTCTGCTTATTATAATTCTCATCCAATCGGTAAATTTTCATCGAGTATGAGATGAATATCTATTAGCACTCCATCAAATTTTTTATTCTAATTAAGCACCACAGGCAAAAATATATATATATATATATAACTATATCAGTATTTTTTATATTATATATATTATAATATTATATATTATAATATATATATATATATATATTTTTATATATATATATTTATTATATATATATATATATATATATATATATATATATCTATAATATTACTATATATATCTATTTATGTTATATATTATATATTATATTTATATATTATTATATTATATATATATATATATATATATATTATATATATATAATATATATATATATATAATATATATATATATATATTATATATATATATATATTAAAAGATTATCGATATATATATAATATTATTATATATATATATATATATATGTATATATAAATATCAATGTAATTTAAGTAAAGATTACGATAATATAGAATAGTATGATGCAAGAATTTGAATTACTTAAGCAAAGTAAAAGGATTATCACAAAATCACCAATATTGTTTTTAAAATATTTTGATGTTTTTCAGAAGTTAGGAAAGGCAACGGGAGAGTTTGACAGAGACAGTGTCGCATGCTGATTATCCTTGTACGAGAGCGAGGATGCGATGAAACCGAGAGAGATGGTGATTTACATCTTGGGTATAATAAGTTAGATAGGGTTGAGAACGAATTTGGGTAAAAGAAAAATTTTGATTTTGAGTAGAGTCGAGGAGAATAGATTGAAAGTAGTGGTAGAAGGGAAGTAAATTGAAAATTTTGAATATATAAATATCTTTTATAAAATTTTGGTAGGGTTGGAGGAATACCAGAGATTATGGAAATTATGACTCATCATATGGTGGCAGTTGAAGATGGAAGCTTTGTGCCCCATCATGAGGGACCAACAATTTGAAGTAGATGTCAAAAGAGTAATAAGAGTCAGTGGTGTGTTGATACATATTTTGTTGTATAGAGCAGTAGTAACCTGGAGGACTTTGAATACGATTGCGGGATCGAAAACAAGACATTTGAGAGATATTGTGATGAAAACCAGAGGAGATACAGGAAGAATTAAAAGGATAAAAGATCCTGCTGGATTAAAACCCAGAAATCACAGTATATGGAAAAATCAGAAATAAGTTAGTGGAGACATCGATGAAGAAGAGAGGAGGAAAAAGGGTGGGAGGATATACAAGGAAGATGTCAGATCAAGAGAATGACCTACGAACAGATGGAAAGACTCAGTGGAGATTTTAAAAACACAAACTCACCTCAATGCAAACCATAATAAAGGGGCAGATGTCGTAATATTGAGGACAGTGAAGGAGTAAGCTGGCTCGACTGACAGACTGAACAGTCTTTCTGAGAGGTTATATATATATATATATATAGTATATATTATATTATATATTATATATTATATAATATATGTATAGATATATTATATATTTATTAATATATTTTAATATATATATACTATTTTATATATACTAAATGTATATATTATATATATTAGATATATTATATTATATATATTATATATATATATATATATGCGTATGTGGCGTGCGTGTATGTGTGTAGTAAACTTTAGTCTATTTTCATCCTCATGCATAATAATATATATAATATATATATATATATAGTATATATTATATTTTATATATATATAATTATATATATTATTATTATCTTATATATAATATATATATATATATATATAGTATATTATAAATAGTAGACAAGCTCATAATTTAAATATCACCCATCATTCCCTTGTTATTTTGCTCACATTCAAGCAATTATTTCGAGTTGATTTTTTAAGATAGCTTTGGTTATGGTCTCCCAGGATGAACTACTTTGTGGGTTTCTTCTAATCTGAATTGGTTTTGTTTAGGTTTGTTATTTGTACAAGGCAATAATTATGAGGCCCAGACAAGTTCAATAAGTAAACTTTAACAGGAGATAATTAAGATAATGCTTTTTTTATGCAATGGATCTCTTTCCCTGAAATTCTCAGATGTGAGAATTAGGCTTTTATATATATATATATATATTAATATATATATATATATTATTATATATATATATATATATAGTATATATATTTTAATATATATATAATATTATATATATATATATTTATTATATATATTATATATATATTATAATATTTATATATATATATTTATATATTAATAATTATGTGTGAGAGTTAATGTTTAGTGGTGAGCATCTGGACAAGTGTCTGAGTTCAATATTTTGGGTATGTGTTGGTGAGAAGGGAACGGATGCAGAGTGTAGTTTAAAGTTGTGAATGGCAGGAGTGGCTGGTGCATTAAATCGTTGGTGAATGTAAAGGGGAGCTAGTCTTGAGTGCGCTAAGGCTTAATGAGGTATGTTAGTTACTGCTGGATGTGTGTGTATAGGGTATTTATGTTGGATAAGAAGTAATATTGAACTGCGATCGGAGGGTAGGGGCATGCTAGGATGTAGAGAAATCGAGAAATGAGGAATGTTTATTAAGAGAGTTGTGTGGTATGATGAGGGTATGAGAGAAATAAATGAAAGTTCGTTAAGATGGTTTGGTACTGTGGATCAGGAATGAATGATAGTCGGTTGGTTAGCGGATGTATAGTGGTGAGTGTTTTGGGAAACGACCGGCTGGGAGCAAGAAGAAAGTGGAATTGATCGGTGAATCGAATGTCTCGAAGGAGAGAATGTTGAGTTTTTGGCAGAGGGAAAATAAAGGTGCATAATAGGGGCAATGGCGGGGTTTTGTTGGGGGCATGGTTGTGGCACCTGGGCCAAGGATGAACCCTTACATTGGAATTTACCATAGTGAGGGCCGTCGCGGTCCATGAAGCTCTAAGGGTGGATTTTCTGTCTGTGAGAGTTTTCACTAATTCTGACTGCGACGAGGGGGCGGTAAGGCTGGGCTTTCCTTTGGACTTTTTCCTATTCTTCTGTTTTCTTTTCTCTAAGAAGTTACGCACCTTACCAGTCTTGGGGAAAGAGGAAGATAAAGAAGAAAGAATAAATATATATAATAATATATATATATATATATATTATAATATATATATATATATATATCTATATATATATATATATTTATATAATATATATATTATAATTATATATCTATATAATCTATATCAGGCCCTTGTAAATGCTTAAAGACTTTCGTAGTTTTTGATTTTTGTTGTTTTTTTTTTTAACATATTGCTAGTATACTGATACTAAAATGAATTTAAGTGGTTGAGGACATGATTCAAAAGTTCGAATATTTTAAATAATTTTTTAAAAATCTTTATATATCAAATTTTTTTCAAAAATGAAATATCTCAAAAAGTACGACCCTTATAGAAAAAGCAATATACATATTTGAAATCACCGTATAAAGCTTATTACAAAATGTAAAACCATAATAAATAAAATATATAATTTTTCAATAAATGAATATTCGAAAGTACGACACTTAAGAAAAACAATTAATATTTGGAATCAGGTATAAAGCTTATTACAAAATTGTAAAAAAAAAAAAAAAAAATAAGGGGGCTCTCGGCGGGGGACAGAGGGGGGGCGTTTTTCATAACCCGTAGGGGAGGGGCGGAGGAACCTCGGACACACAAATCAAGAGGGGGGTTTTGGAGACGGAGGGCGGGGGAAATAGTTTTACATGTTGTCCAGAAGGCCGCAGAGACCCCGACTCTGCATCTTTGCGGTTTTTCCCTTTTGGTATCTTTTAGTTAAAAAAATATTTAACTGACGGAGTCGTAAACCTAAGGTATATATATTTTGAATACTGTCGCACCCTAAATTGATTGTTTTAGGATCAATATACTAGGATATTTAAAAAAAAACAACAAAATTAAAACTGACGGAGTGTAAAACGTACTAATTTATATTCTATATATATCTATATTTATATATATTATATTTTATATATATATATATATTTATATTTATCTATATTATATATATATATATATATATATATATTATATATTATAATATATTATATATATATATAAATAATATATATATTTGTTTCTTCTATTTTTCCTATTAAGTGTATTGCATAGCATTAAGTGTTCCCAAAGTTTAATTATTTTTTAACTTTTGGTATTTTATATATGAACGATGCAACCTTATAGAGATAAGATAATTCGTTATTATTTTAATTTATTTAATTTTATATTTTTTTGGGGTTTTGCTTTATTCGTTTTTAACTTAGATAAGTTAGTTAGTTTTAGTTGTCGCTATGCACTTTAGTTTGTATTTTACTTAAGAAAAAAATACATATTCTAGCTAGCACTACGTTATTCCTTTTCTTCCTTCTTTTGACCTAATATTTGTAATTCCTGTCTCGGGTTACTTTAATTATTACTTTATTCATCATTATTTGTGTGTTTGTGTCTCTGGGTGTTGTGTTTTTGAATGACGAGGTCTTTGGGAACAGGTGTGAGGTGCGGACGTAGAGAGCGCGTTTTCTATACAGACTTTGCTAATGTCCAGTGGCTTCATTTAATCTCGAATCTTTTGAATACCACCTTTCTACTTTTCATCCTAACATTTTACTCTTTCAGTGACCCAACTAGCAGGGATTCCATATCTAGTAACCTAAGTTCTCTACTTAACTTATTTTATAATTTTCGCCTGAATGGGGGGGGGAGGTTGCGCAGATTAAACATAACCTCCCCGCCAAAAAATTAAATAGATTTATGTGGCTTAAAATCTGTTCTTACTACTACCATATCATTGTGTTTCTGCTTGTTCCCCTGATAGGACAATCTTACAATATCACGAGACTGCTTTACAATTTTCATCATCCAAATGCTGAGAGTCTTATTTAGAAGACTTTCAACATATACGACAATGAGTGGTTGTGCTCCTCTCATACTGATCCAAGTGGGAAAGAGGATTCATTCATGTTCTTAACGATCTGGAACAGTGATTAAGGACCAAATGCACATTTCCTGAATCGCCCTAACAATTCTCAAGCACACTTGACTTTGCTCAATACACCTCCTTATTATAATTACACCTTCTTCTCTCCTGTAGATACTCATGAACCAACTTGTGTTCTTTAATATCCTTTTATCTCCATACAGTTCCACCCTGCTCTAAACGAACTTTCTGACACTTTAATCGGGCTAGTTGAGGGCATCCCGTCGCTTATTTACTAACTACCGTTGTTGGAATGGATCATGTCATGGCTCGGAGGACACCTCGGAGTTTGCTGGAGGCAGGGGTCCTGATCACAGATAGGATGAGTAGGTTCATTCCATGTACAACTAGATTGTTTACTCCCAAAATCCATGGTTCTATGGTGCTTGTTTCGTGCCATTCAGGAGCGAGACAAAGCTTATTGGGCGGTGGAAAACTCGTTCTCCTGTCACTCTACTAATTTTCATCCTGTCCTGAACGTTGAGGGATATTATTCGACAGGCTAAGCGTTCATTAACAAAAAGAATGTCTGCCGACTAATGACCTTCTTGGTTCTCCTGCTGATACAAATTTCTGGCCTCTTGCAAAATATTCTAATAACTAACTTTTTTCTTATATCTTTCTAACATTTTGTTTGCAACACTCTTCTGAAAATGTTTTAATCTCCTTGGCTCTTTTTTCATCTATTCCACCTGGATGATTCGAGCGCCCCTCCTCATACTCCTCCATCAGCTATCCCATATTCTACCTGTCATCTTATGATTTGGGTTGCAGAGATCTGAGTTCTATGAACGTCGGTAAGGCTAGTGGCCGGGATGGTATACCTCTCTGCGTATTAAGAGGATTCGTCTAAGAAGTCGCTTGTCCTAATTCAACTCTCCATTGTGTTATAATAATTATTTACTTTTATTCTCCATTGTTGAACGTCGCACTTTGATCCTATGGGTGCATCTTTGATCTCTCTGACTATCGTCCTATAACTGTAATCTCTATTGTCTAAAATCTTTGAAACTCTTCTTATCTCTCATTTCCTGGATTATCTGGAATCTCATTCCCTATTCAGATCATCAGCATGACTTTCCATGCTCGATGTCCAATGAAGATATATTGCATACTTATGGTCTTTTTCCATTAGGTAGTATGAGGAGTCTTGTCTGATGGCTCTTGACACTTCCAAAGTTTTTGACAGGGTATGGCACGCGACTATACTCTCTAAGATCCCTTTCTTCTCTTTGCTTACTCATGTCTAGTTTTCTTTCGGATCATTCATTTCGGCTTGTTCTGATACAGCCACCTCTTTCCTACTTTCAAGATAATTGTGGTGTTCTTAGATTATGTTCAATCTCCAACTTTGTTCTTGCTTTTTATCAACTATTTCCTTGTTGCACTTCTAACTCTGTTCATTCTTATGCCGATAACTTAATCTCATTCTTTTAGACTCATTTCAATCTGCTCTCATTATGCGTCTAGAGTTGCTCTCATATTTCAGCTTTCGTTTTAGTTGACGATCGGTGGGAATTTCTCGGTGGAGTCAGCGCAACTTTGTAAAGTTCAACTTTTCTAAAAACTCTTTTCCACGTCTCCTTCTAAAACACCCCCACTCTCCTACTCATTCGACAAGTTACGTCTCACCTGTGATAACAAACATTGTTGGACTATATAAATAATAAATTGTCTTGGAAGCCTTAAATCACAGCAATTGCCAAAGTGGCCTGGGGATTCTGTTCAGGTTGCGGAAATTTTTTGTTCTGCTTAGTAACTCCAGTTTATAAGGTCTTATTTCGCACTTTGTTGGAGTACTAGTTTTTACATTTGGGGGGTCAGTTTACTTTTTTTTTTGATATCTCTGGTAATAAACTAATAACCTGTCCCTACTTTCAACTCTCTTGACCCTCTTTTCTCCATGAAGTGAATTGTCGCCTATCTTATTCTATAGATATTACACGGCAGGTAATCGAGTGGTTTGACTTTTCACATTCCTTACCATTGTGTCACCCCGTAACCAAAGGTGCTTTGGCATGTCACTGAATTTGTGCGAGTTATTGGAAAATAGGCTCCGTCGTATGTGGTGGCTCTCTTTCAACCACATCTGCTTGTGGATTCCTTGCCATCATCTGTTTTCTCCAGCTGTATTCAACTACATTTTTTACTAAATTATTCGGTATGCGATTTATTATTATTATTCATTATCATTATTATTATCTATTATATTATTATTTATTATTATTATTATTATTATTATTATTATTATTTTATTATTATTATATTTTATTATTATTATTATTATTATTATTATTACTATTATTATATTATTATTATTCATTATATTATTATTATTATTATTATTATTAATTATACTTGTATAATTTCTTTATCATTATTAATTTTTCATCATTGTTATCTGAGCAATGTTATATATACTTAATTTATATATATATATATTAATATATATATATATTTTATTATATATATATATATATATATATAATACTATTATAATAAATATTCAATAATATTTGAAAATCACCCTAGCTCAAACAATATCTGATACACTTTCCGATATAAAATTTTATAATTTAATTAATTATTCTGTATATATTATATATATTATTAGTATATTATATATATATATAGTATATAATATATATATCTATATATATAATATTAAATTATATAATAGACCCTACTACACACACATGCTTATGTTTCATAGGAAAGGGTTGGGATTTCAGGTCAACAACTCATCAGGCTGTTAGTATAGGTGCTTATATACTATATTTATATATTATATATATCTATTAATATATATATATATTATATATATATTTATATTTATATATTATTATATTATTATATATATATATATAATAATATATATAGTATATTATATCTTTTAAATTTCAATTATATTATTTCTGGTATCTATATAATTACTGAATAATATTGTACAACCTTTGCATCTTTTGTATTCACTATTTATTATTATTTACTATTATTATTATCATAATATTATTTATTAATTATATTTTATTATTATTATTATATTATTATTATTTTATTATTTTATTTTGATTATTAATTATTACAAATATTTTTATTATTATATTAGTTAATAATTCTTGGGATTAAATTTTAATTATTAATTTTATTATTAATTAATTATTGCTGAATTTTATAATAATTTATAACTAATTTATTGATAACCATTTGATGTATATTATTTAATTTATATAATATTTATAATTTATAGAAACATTATTTTTTAAATTTATATATTAAATTTATAATCTAAATATAATGTTACTTGTTCTAATCAATATATATTTATTTTTTTTTATTTAATCGATGAATTATTATTATTATTTAATATATAATTTAATTATTATTATTATAATTATATTATTATTATTTTTACTATTTATATAATTTAATCTCTTTAATATATTTAATCATAATTTCTTTATATTAAAATAATAACTGTACTATATTAATTATAATTTTCTATATCAAACCAAAATTACAATTATAATTTCATTTATTAAATTTAATTTTTTAATATATAATTAATTTAATATACTTTAAAAAATTAATTATTTTTTATTTTTTATTATTCTTAAACTTATATTATATTAATTATATAAATTTTAAAATTAGAATATATTAAAAAAAAATTTATATGCATTTTTTTTAAATTTTAATATTGCACAAAAAATTTCTAAATTTTATATTAATACATTATAATACATATAAAAATTA
Source organism: Trachelipus rathkii (assembly GCA_015478945.1). Lineage (NCBI taxonomy): Eukaryota > Metazoa > Arthropoda > Malacostraca > Isopoda > Trachelipodidae > Trachelipus > Trachelipus rathkii. The sequence continues at coordinate 54,876 of JABUQX010048231.1, forward strand.
TAGATTTTATCATTATATATTAATTATATTATTTATCTTTATTTTAATTTGAATATTTTTTATTATAATCAAATTTAATATTGATAAATTCCTTCATTTATGACAGAAAAAATTATTTATTATTTATTAAATTTTCTTATATGTTTAAAATAATATTTAATAATTATTTCCTTATTTATTTAATTAATATTTTATTTAATCTATATGTTTATCAATATGTATAATTATATTATTAATTATTATTGAATTTATATAATTAATTTTTATTAACTATTATTATATATATTATTAGTTATATTTCATTATTTATTATATAATTTATTATATTATTTAAATTTAATTTAATTATATATTGATTATTATAATTTATTATTCTAATTAATTATATTAATCATTAATTATTTAAAAAATTAATTTAATTATTTTAATTTATTAAATAATTCCATAAATTTCCATCAAAAGGTTACTTTTCGCCCTTCAGTTTTAGTCTTTTGTCTTTTATTATCAAAATACAGTTTATTATATAGATATATTCAAATATATTAATTATATTTTATTTTAAATATAATTATTAAATAATAATAAAATTTATATCTAAGTTGGAGTATTGTAATAAAAATACTATTAATATTGTTAATATATATGATAATATAAAAGAGTTTATTTCCTATAACACTCAATAACTAATTCGCATATTGTACCTAATACATTGATAAATAATACATGTGTATAAAGTAACTTATAATATATATGGATGTTATAATATACTTAAAATATAAATTAATTACCTATATAATTTAATATAGTTTATTAGGTTTTAAATAAGAATTAACTGCAACTAATTATAGTTCTAAAAGCATTATTATTAATAGAATATATTTATAACTATAAATTAATATATGTAATAAAAACTATTTACTAGCTTTACTAATGCTAATCTGTGTTTAGTCCGAATTTATTGTAATGGAATATCATAATGGATCAAAAATTCATATACTTATATCTCATTATATATTTTTTATGAATAATTTTAAAACGCAAAGTATAAAAAAAATAGCAAATATAATATTTTCGCATTATTAGAGTAACAATCTAACTTCATAACTTTACCTAATAAATTCGATTACTATTAGGTTGTTTGGGAATATGTTCATCAGATCTTTAATTATGAAAAGAAATTATTTATTATAATATTTATAATAAGTGATATATATTTTAATATCAAAAACAAAAAATATATATTATATTTTGATAACTTTATGTATATAATCACATACTGTATACTATGATAATACTAGTATACTAGTATATAATATATTATCTGTTAATTATTGAACTAATAAATATATTAATTCGTGCGATTAATAGGATATTTTTAAATATTTACATTAATAGATTAATATAAAATGTATTAATATTAATTATTCTGTCATAATTTTTTTTTATAATGTTTAAGTTTATTATATATTAAAAATCACTGGCTCATATAATAATTATAATATAAATATATATATATATGTATTTTATTAGATAAAAAAAATAGGAAAGAGATCTCGTTGTCGAGATTAGATTTCAATTAGTTACCCCTTCAAATGCTAAATTTAATATATATAAATACTTATCTTTTCATTATTTTGTAAGATAAACTGTAAAAGTAGCCTATATAAAATTAATATAACTAATGATATTATTATTCATAATATAATTGATTAGTTTGTATATTAGATTTGAATATTTCTTGATAGGTTACATTTCTATTATTCAATTTTAACTCACTACTATAACTCTAGTACTCTGATAAGCTATCCCATTTTCTTCCAATAACCAAAATAAGTAAATAAGTAATTAGTCAGATTTTAACCTAGTATATAAATATACTATACATTTATATAATGATCTTGTGCAATTTATATCTTACTTTCTGGTTATAATTATTACTTATCTCTCTACTTTTGCCATAATCTTAATATGTATAATATATATTAATAAATTTAGACCTGAAGATGACATTCAATTCAATATATATTACTTTTTATTTTTTTACTTATTTTATATATTAGCTCTAGTTTTGAAGATATATAAGATGTCTAATATAATATTATAGTTTAATATAAAAAAAATATAGTTAAATATAGCTTTTAATAATGTTATAGTATAAATTATATTGTATTATATCAATAATAATAGGATCAATGATTTGATATAAATACATATATATAAAGATTAATTTTAATGTAATTTAAACTATAAACATAAGATGTACACAAATACAAATACTAAATTTACATTATATTAATTAATATATATTAAAAATACAAAGATAAGTACTTTAGATACTAAAACACGAAGATTTTTTAAATATTTAGTATTAGTTACAAATTTAATATTCATAAATACTTATATTCGTCGCCTGTTAATAACTAGATTATATTATAATACTTAACATTTCAAAGGCCATGTGAACTAATAAATATATCATTTAGTTAAGTATTTAATTACTATATTTATATGAAACAGGAAGAATTACTCATTCTTTGGCTTATTGTAGTAGTATATTAATTTTTGACTACCATGAGAAATAATAGTCCTCAATAACTCAACAGCCTTAGGATTGCGATTGACTTCTTATAAAGGCATGACTTATCTCATTATATGTTAAAAGAGTTGTACAAGTGATGGTCGCCTTGCTATTTTTATAACCAAGCCAGTTTACTACTATCGTATTGCTTTTGATTGACTTTTGATTTATAGGTTTGTTCGCTTTTGAGTACTATATAATAGCAACTTATTTAAAAAGTAAAGACGTTTTTAACTTATTTACGTATATAAAAATTCGCTATAGTGACCAAGATTAATTAAGTGTAAGGTTTCGTAGTTTATCAGTGATTAGCTTAACCAACACTTTTACCACTTCTGTCTCTCATATACAGGGCTATGCCTTTTATATAATATCTATTATGAGCCCTATTTGAGTTTTATCTTTTCAAAAACTAGCGTACTTTCATATATATACCTATATCACTTCTAAGTGTATGAAAATATGGAGTTAGTTAAGGCATAGATGTGACTTAGAAAGTAATATACCTCAACTTATCAAAAGTGTTTAGGTAGAAATACATTCCTTGTCTTAGCTGAATACAAGTGATAGTGAGTTTGTATCTAAGAATAGAGGTTAGGAGAATCATGGAGTTAGTACATTATAGTCTTACTATCCTTACTTACAAATATATATAAATTAGTAAACAATAAAAAATAGGTATTAATATATTGTTATCTAATTTAGAATATAATATATTAAAGAATAATGCTATATTACATCTATATAGTATTTATTAATATATATTAATTATACTTAATATAATATGAGCACGCTCTTATACGTATTGAATATGACTAGAATTTATTTTAACCTCGTTTAATTCTGGACAAATTAATATTTACTTTAATTTTATGTTAATAGTAAAATTAATATTATCAAGAGTATATATTACTTTAATAATATAATATAATATAATATAGGTTAATATTAATTATAATTCAATATAAACATATAAAAAATTAATTTATAATATTAAATTAATTAATATTATAAATTCTAAATTAGAGTCAATATTAAAATCTAATATATACATAAATTAAATATATTTAGAGTTTCGGGTTGAGTTTAATAATTAGTGTAAGATTATAGATATAACTAGTGGAATATAATACAGATTATAATCAAGGATAATCTAATCAAGATCAGCAGATTAGTTGTAGAGAAGTGAGCACACATACGATGAATGACTTGAGTTTCCTTTATGATATTAATATATATATTATATATAGTATATAATATAGATTATATTCATATTTGACTTAGTATCATATACATATATCTACTATATATATAATTATATAACGGTATATACTAATATATATATATTATATATATATATATATATATATATTTTTAATATAACTATATTTATATTATATATATATATATCTATATATATATATATATATTATATATATATATTTATAGGTATTATATGAGTTTTATAATCATATATTACTAATATATATTTATATATATAAGTATATATATATATACATATATATATTTATATATTATTTATATATAATATATATAATTTATTCATATAATATATTACTTATTTATATATACGGTATCATATATATATATTATATATATATATAATAAATATATTTAATATATATATATACTATATTATATATTATAGTATATTACTATATTATTATATATATTATTATGATTATTAATAACTATTATATTATATAATATTATTATATATTACTATTATATTATCTATTATACGGTATATATGAATAACTCTATATATATAATTATATATTATTATATATATACACATATATATATATGATACTATATATTATATTATATTATATATACTATCATATATTTATATATTTAATTCTATATTATACGATAATATCTAATATATATTTAGGGATGTACGGACTCGATTTTTAGAAGTCCGTTCGCGGAACTAACCGGAATCTTTTACCTATTCTTAAATGTTTTCTTAAAAAATTCCTTGATATGATTATGTCAATTTACTTTTGAAATTCTTTCCTTTGAAACTTAAATATAGAGAGAATTGAATAATAGTGAACAATATTATGAATCACAAAGTGACCTCGACTTATATTTCGAAACTTTACCAGTATGATTAATTTCACAGGGACGAATAGCTTTAATATCCTAGAGTTAGACAAGTGTAGTAGGTTCTTTTTTTTTTATTGTTTTTTTTTTTTTTTTTTTTTTTTTTTCTTTAATTTTTTATTTTTATCAAAGCAGCTACGTTTCTAAATTCATCTTTTTTTTCAAATTTGTCAATATCCTGATTAATCCCTAATTAATGATAAGTTTGACGTATATAATATATACATCATATTATTTGTTATATTAGTTTATATTATATAGTGTATTACATATAAAACATCACCTATATTATAATATATATATATAGTATTACCTATAATAATAATATTATCTATACTTATATATATAATATATTTATCTATATCTTATTGTTAAATATTGCATTATCGCAATTTAATATCAAACAGAAAGACATTCTAATCGTATAAGGTACAGAATTAACTGCTTCTCTGGGATTGACTCAAGCAGTGTTGGCGTGGGACAATGATGACCCGGGTCTATACACTGAGCTTCTCCACCCAAAACGTTGGATTCAAGAACGTTTAAAGCAACGAGTTTCCTTCAGGCGACATCATACACTGCAGCCTGTCCCATCCTCTCGTTTTTATATTATTTTAGGATGTTAATTTGCGATGATGCAAGTAGATAGAATTTGAAGGAAAGAAGATATAATGGAAGGTAACAAGATTACTCTCTCTTGGATTGGAACACCACCGCTGTTGGCGTGAGGAAATATGCCCAGGTTGGCTAATAATGAAGCTATCCTCCAACAAAAAAGTTGGATTCAAGAACAGTTATCAAAGCAACGAGTTCCGTAGCGGCGACTCACAGTGTCAGCCTGTCCCTATCGTCTCGTTCTTTATTATTTTGATGTTAAATAAAGAATTCCTTTCGCTCTGAAAGAAGATGTAAAGAAAGAACATGTAGAAGGAAGATCAAAAGGATCTGGTAGTGCTGAGACTGGAGTCATCATTCTTAACATCTCTCATTATATGTTCTTTCTTTACATCTTATCTAATTGGATTATACTGCCCAATAGTTTAGACATCTAAATAATAAAGAAGAGATAGGGGCTGGACACCTGGTGATGTGCCTTGACGGAAATATCGCAATTATATAAGATGTTCTTGAATCCAACTTTTTGGTTGGAGGAACTATGCTAGTTGTATAGCGGGCATATTGTCACTCACGAGCACATGTCGGGTGGTTAAAAACCAGAGAGAGAGAGTTATTCTTTACTTCTCATACTACTGTTCTTTCTTTTACAATTTATATAATTGCGGTTTTATGCCATATTTTAACTCTAAAATATAAAGAACGAGAGATAGGACCAGCTGGAAACCTGGTCCTTGACGGGAAGTCGGTTGCTTTATAACTGTTCTTGAATCAACTTTTTGTGGGTTGGGAGAATGCTAGTTGTAGCACCGGGCATATTGTCCTGACGCGCAACATGCGGTGGTTAAGCTCAGAGAGGCGCTTAATTCTTTACATTCTAATTAATAATGTTTCTTTTTTTAACATGTATATATGTATTATTTAATAAATTAATATTATATATATATATATTATACTATATATAATATATATAATAATATACTATACTATAATATATATATATTAATATCTGTATAATATATGTATTATATATAATATTGATACTTTTTATAAAAGAACTTTATCATTATACATTATATAATTCTGACATATAAAAATAAATTTTAATAATTATTTTAAATAATTAAATTAAATATAAATATTTTTATATAGGGGTGTAATACTATGTCATATATTTTATTTATCTAATATTATATATATATATATATATATACTAATCTACTATATATTATACTATATATATAATATTTATTATTATACTGTTAATATCTTATTCTATTTTATTTATTTCTTTATTAAAATAATTTGAAATATTTATAATTGCAATAGTTCTCTCCTTAAAATTTTATGATCAAATGAGTGAGATAGCGCCTTTGATTACGAACTTTTATTTTCTTAAAAAAAAATTTGCCTACAAAATAAAAAAATAAAAGTAAGATTTTTTCTGTTAAAACAAAAATACGTAAAAAATCAGTTATTTAAATCATTTGATTTTTTTGTTCCAACCCTTCTCTAGAATCTAGATGGGATAGAATAAATTTGTAAGGTACTTATTTTATTTTATTTTATTATTATTATTATTAATTATTAATTTTATTATTATTATTAATTTATTATTATTATTATTATTATTATTATTTTATTATTATATTATTTATTATTTATTAACTGGGACATTCTAGAAGGCTTTGAGGCCTTTATTGATGGACTCTTTGTAGGCGATACTATAATCTTTGGAGGGTGCTGATTCATATGTAATCCTTGGATATTTGCCTGTATCACATACCCGTTTTCGTGCATCAGTGGATACCTATTTTGCAGTATTCCCTAGGAAATGACGATTCTCGTGACATACGTAGGCTGTTATAGACCGCTTACAATCCGCATATATCACTGTAGTAGGCAGTTTACTGCGGTCATATTATGAAGAGCATGATGGTAGTTTAGTAGTTACATGTATGATTGCATGACTGGATGATTGTCTATTATCCATCTGAATACAAGTCCGGAATGATCGTCTTGTCTTCCAGGGTAACTGCACGATTTGTATGAGAGGATGTATTGCCGAAGTTGTCTGAGTTGTTGGCTTCGGAGGTTGGCTGAAAATAGATACTGACAATGGGAGAGAGTAACACATTTTATCGTACAGAGAGCAGAGCCTGCGGAGGTTTTCAAAAGTCCCCAACAAAGAAGGGGTAATTTGTATTGCCAGTGATGTTGCAGGCCTACTTCGTATGGGAACTCAGGATACATGTATGTGAGTGGTGATGTTATACTTGACATTCATAGGAGTTTAAGATGTATGTTGTTATAGAGCAACAGTATGCTTCGGTTACAGTAAGGTTCCCGGTTAGGATGAGAGAGGAGTATGCAAATATCAGATAGTTTGGGAGGCTTACATACTCAGGTCATGTGGTTAATATGCCGTCACATCAAATGGTAACATTCTGCTCAGATCAGCAGCGTTTCACCAATATCTGATTTTGCTATTGGGAACAGCCGGGTGGAAAGACGCGACATATAAGGCTAATGACAAGAGAATGCCCCAGGAACCCTTGCCAGCAGGTTGGAAGGAACTGTAGTGAACCACTTGTAAGAAAGAAACTCATTTACTCACTACACCTAAACTTGGTTTGATGAAACACTTTGTGAAGGCCCTGGACCATGGTGAATGCTTCCGCTATCTATGCTCAACGTTTCCTGTTGAAGAAAGCTGGGATACTTTTGATGGGCACAAATAGGAACTCTCGTGATGCTGCCATTGTACAACAATGATGTGTTAAGGAGCCAGAGCGTGGAATGCTTTTTAAGATGTAGTACGAATATATTTTTGGGGAAGGTAAGCAGAACCACTATCATTGTCGGATGCTCAGTTTTTTCATTTCTCATGGTTAGAATGAGTATAAGTTGACTATCTATAACTACTACTAAGCCCAATGTTCCGACTAGGCGATGGTTAGTGGATGAAGGGTGAAGTTCCATCAAGATTACAAGTATCTGGAAGGAGTTAAGGGCAAGTGGATATCATATATGGCGATATATTGTTGGAGCTTGATGAGGGATTTCCAGCTAATGCACAGTAGATGCTGAGAGAAGTTACTACATCGTATGGTATGTTTTTAACAATACTAACCCATTCTTCTAATTTTCATTGTTGTTCCATATTTACCCTTTATTTGATAGTTGTATTATATGCTATACATATAAATATATCAGACATGTATTGATTGTGATTTAGGTTTCTCTTAATATATCAATATATATATTATTATAGATATATATATTATATATATATATAATATATCATATTATTTTTTATATATATTATATATCTTATTATATTACTATATATATATTACATATATAGTTATATATTATATATATTAATATATTATTCACGATATTCAAGTGTCTCTTGAAAAGGGTAAAAATCATAAAATTCTTACAAATGTGGTGTGTTCAATATCTCCATGCGATGTGACCCAAAGCAGATTAATTTTTTGGAATAACCACTAACTAATCAGATAATATCAATGCGAAACCGTCGAAGAACATTTCATGTTTACCAGTGTTATATATTATATTATTTAATTATTTTTAATTATTATATTTTATATATTATTATTATTTTTTATTATTATTATTATTTTATTAATTAAATTATTTTATTGTTATTATGATTAATTGTACATTAGTTTAAGCCAAAAAAAATTATTCACAAAAATTTAATCAAATTTAATACAAATATCCATACTTATGCTTACTAATTAAGAAATGGAACGTTTAATTTTAAATATCTGAAATGTTGTGGTGTAGGAAATAGTTGCTCTCCATGTTGTGGGAGGGTCTAACGTGACTTTTACCTCAAACACGTATAACGTTCTGAAAAAGAGCTTCTTCTAAAAATTGCTTTTTCTTAAAAACAGCTTTTTAAACTTCTTGAAGATCGCATAAATTTATACAATATTATGTTATTACAAACTTAATAATTTAGTTGATCCGCTTATCAATTTTGGCTTACAGAAAATAAGAACTCACAGTATGGATAATGTCAAGATGCCAGAATACTTTAGAAAGAGATCACTTGTTAATCAAACAGTTTTAAGTAGAATTATGTAAGTTGTAGCGGAAGTCCAAAGTTCCGGTTTTCGGCGGCTTTTCCATAGGTTACGGAAGTTAGCGTTTTCGGTCGCAACCAAATAATTTTGGTTTTTTCTGTCACATCCCTATATATAGTACTAATATTATATATATTAATCACGTATATATATATATGAATATTTATATATTTATATATATATATAATATAGTATACTATTTGGTATCCTATATATATATAGTATATGTATATATATTATATATTATATATACTATTATACGTATCTTACCTTCGATACTGAAAGTTTATATAGTAATCTAATGTAGCATTGTATTAAGTTAGAGTTGAGAGTTTATGTTGTAAGTGTTATTAGTTATATATATTTTCATGAAATAGTTTTCATTATTAAATAAATATTTAAATATTCTATTACGTATATTATAATATATATTATATAATTTATTTATTATTATTATACATTTATATATATATGGTATATATATAATAATAATATATCTATATATATAGTCTATATCTATCTTTCATTATATATATTATTATATATCTAATTTATATAATTTATAATATATTATATATATTATTATTTATTATTATTGCATTATTAATATAAACTTGATGTTGATCTCTCTCTCTCTCTTTTTCTTCTCTTTTACTCTCTCTTATTTTCTGTCCTTACACTTCATTAAATCTTTACATCTCATCTATATTCTTATTTGTCATAGGGAGTTTCATACCAATAACAATATATTACTTATATTTTATAAATTATTTTATGGCTGTTTATTTGTATAATATTTGGTGTTACGTTATGTTAAATACTAAAGATAAATGTAATCTTATTTCGCTGTTCTTAGATTATGATCTTTTATGAACTTATATTATTATTTTTTTATTTTATTTTATTTTCTTTTTTTTTTTTTTTAATTTTTCCGCTAGCCGGATCGGAAACGTTCTTCTTTAATATGTGAGAGCGTAATATATACTTCTTTTGTATAGTTTTTTTGTCGTTACTCTGTATATGATAAAAATAATTATTTATTGACCCTAAACATATATAAAGCTATAATTATATATATATATTTTTATATATTATATTTTATATTATTATTATATATATATTATTGTATCATATATATATATATATATATAATATTTATATATATATATATATATTAATGTAGCAATATGTAATAGCTAAAAACAGTGTTTGCAGTACTGTATTAAGCCATTTAAATGTATTATAATAGTGTCTTTATCAATTTTGACAAAATAAATATCGTATTGATTAAACAACAAAAATAAAAAAATA
>JABUQX010048232.1:5000-12889 GCA_015478945.1 Trachelipus rathkii
TAGTTACGAAACCTACTATTATATATATATTGTTATTATTATGTTATATATAGGAGATAAGGTAGTTATGCCCTGATCTTATTTTATCTATATATAGAGAGTGAAGATTGTATCTTTATCATTGGAAGTGTGTTTTCAGTGGTATATATAATTATTTATTTATTGGGTATGGTGTATAGAGATTATTATTAATATGAGGTTGATTTTAACGTGTGGTGATATGTGTAAATATATTATAATATTATATTTTGTTATATATAAAGGTATTTATTAGTTTGTTTGTGATTTATATATAATAGCTGTGGCAATTTGTGATGTTATTTTTTGATAAAATAATATAATGGATCAATTGAGAGAGATGTTATTAATATTTATTGGGGTTAATAGTGTAGGTAAGATGGTTATATTCTATATAATATAAAAATCTAGCCATAATATATGTAATAGTATCATATTTGCAAGCGGTAAAGAGGGAGGTAGTATCTTAATATTATATATATAATCAGAGATAGTTAATTATATAGTGTTTGTTTGTGTTGTGTCTGTGTGTGGTGTGTGTGAGATGTGTGTGGTGTGTTGAGGTTATATAAAATAAGTTAGTTAAATAATTTTCTGATGAAGCGCTATCCATTTTGTGTGACGTTATGCGAGATATGTCCTGAAAGAGTTGAACGCATAAAAAAATTTTTTTATTCTTCAAGAATTATGATTTTCTCGCCTGCTAAATTTTTCATGACAAATCTCCTTAATTGTATATCTCTACTCTCCTGAGCAACGTAGATAGCTTTGTTTCTATAAAATTGCCCGCTATAGAAATGTTTTTACTACTGCTTCTTCCGAGTAATGTAGATAAAATATATTACGGATGCTTTCGTGGTTTTTTAAATAAGGCATGCAGGCCTCGTTAATTCGCGTATACTTAGGAACAAAGCTAGGCTGGGAAAGTATATTTTTTTAGCATGGAACGTCGTTATTGAGTGCGGATTGAATTGGAGTATCTTATCGCGGATATATAAGAAAGTCACCGCTACGTTTTTATAGTTTGTTGAGTGTGAGTCTATAATACGGGTTTATATTTCTTTTATAATGATGTAAATTCCTCTATGAGATGATAGTATACGAGTATGTGTGAAGGCTGATTGAGGCTGAAAGAAAGATGACTAGGTGCTAATACCTCGAAAGGGCTTAACCCGACCTGAAGATGTTTATACTCGCAGGACTGTGTGCGTCATAGAAACCATTGACGCGAGATATGATTTTCTATGGGTAGTGCATCTAGTGGTTTGAGTTCTAGGGCCAGAAGAAAGAAAGATGCTGGACCAAGCAGAAAGGGCGAATACGCCCTTTTTCTTGGAGAGATTGTTATTAGATTTATAGGATTCGTATTTATATTATATATAAATATGTAGTTATATGATAGTGTAGTTGCTTATACTCAAATTATTAATTGCTAGTAATATAAGCAGTGCTGAGATAAGAGTTCGAGTTTAGATAAACATATAATTATATATTAAATTTTTTGCTTGTTGTCTCCAAAATTAAGTTTTGAGGTAGTGTAGATAATATAATAGTAGTGTAAAATATGAATATATGTGTATATATTATAAATGTTATTATTATAATCAGAGTATTATGTATAGTAGTATGTAATATTTATAAGTTTATGACTGTACAAGTATATGTAGTGTATGGTAAAATGATTGCGACTTTTATAAGTATTCTTTATATTATATAATTTAGTTAGAAGCTATGATATCTTTGGAGGGCATAGAGAGCTATTAGTTATTGAGAGGAGAAGCAAAAGATCCAAGACCCAGGAGTGATATTGTGTATTTGCGTTTAGTGCTGGTATACATAAGATTGTGCTGGTCGAATTTCTAAAAGATTACATATAACTATTTGGTTCTTTTATTTTTATTATGTTATTTCAGAATATTGAGTGAATTAACTACATAAAAGGTCTCTTTTACGCCTACGCAGGGCCACATAATCTGACGCCGGAAAGGAAGGTGTAAGACTGGATGTGAGGCTAAAACAACAGAGCCGTTAACAAGTGCCCAGGGCGTCGCAGTGTGCGTCGCTCCTGGCAACAGCGCTCTTTAAATATATTATTTTTTATATTAAAACTATATATATGGATATAGTTTATTATTTTAATATAAATTAATATTTCTTAATAAAGAAGATCTCTTTAAGTGTGTTTTGATACTTATGTATGATCATTCAGATGAAATAATAAGATATAAAATTAGAGAGAATGGTGAAATAGACCTAGTAGAGAACATGGCATTCTCATATATGCCTCACTCTGCAAAAAGTACAAAAAATGAAATGTATTAAATAAATTTGGATTTGAGTATTCACGAAATATATTCGAAGGGTCAGTGGCCCAGTTATATATATATATCAAAATATAAAAATATATCTATAATGATTTACTGCGATTTAGTTAAAAAGAAAAGAATAATTAATAAAAGATTAATACCTCTAAAAATCTTTTGAATACACCTTCCATCATATTAATTATAGTACCCGAGGGTGAGTGATTTAATTCTGTTTAATTAATTAATGTACTCATCATCTCGCGCTACATATTTGGTGACCCCAGAGTGACATCAGTATTAACACCTTTTTTAAAAAAAAGGGCCAGTTAAGTTAATAATAAATAGGTGATAATGAAAGTGTACCATAATTAATTACTCAAGTGAATTGGTTTAAAATATGATTTATTTAAAAAGAAGTAAGTCTTGAGAATCTATATATTGTTTATACTAAAAACGTAAGTGAGGTAGCGTGAAGAAAGTTCTTGTTAATAAAAGAATAATATTAAAAAAAAAGTCGTTATCTCACATAAAATAGTAACTTTTTAATAAATATGAATAATCAAACATTGAGCCATCCATAAAAAAAAAAACAAATAAAAAACAAATAAAACAACAAACATAAAGGGTCTGAGTGTCGGAAGTGAGCGTGAAGACCAGCGTAACAAAATTAAAAAAAGCTGCCAAATGAGTCGCAAGAAAGTCCGAGTATAGAACAGAATTATCACATAGTGAGTTATCATATTCAAAAAAAAAAATAATAAATAAAAAGAACAAAAAAAATTTTGCGATAAGAGTGTTCAATCTTCTGGCTGGGAGGAAGAAAATTGGGGAAGGGAATTAAGAAAATACCCCCAACATACCTTACTAGCTGCTAAAATATAAACAAAGATCTATAGAAATTTTGGGTGAATCCAAAGACATAACCACCGAAGACCCCAATATTCATAATTCACTCTCTATATGCAGGAACGAACTATAAAGCATCCAAAATTGCTGTCTGTTTAAAGTACGAACCGCTTTGTGATGGCCTGACTCAAAGAATAAAGAAGGAACATAGAAGTCATCTTATCCTGCGCAAATGGTAAATTTATATTTTTATGTAAGTGTAAATTAAAATTAGTATTATTTTCTTTTATTAAAAAAGTATATTAAAAAATAGATTATAATTCTGGCGGTCAGAATGATGTTATATAAATAATGGAAATATCAGAAGAGATTGCTTTTTGGCCATAGAGTAATTAAATAAGATTTGTATTTGTGAAATAAACTATACACCTTCTATATTATAGCTATAGTGAGTATTATTGTACTAACATGAAGTATATTAGTGAAGGTTACTTTGATAAGTAGAGTAGTAGTATACTATAAGAGCTTAACCTTACTCCTCAGTAGACTCGAATACTAGTTTCATATTAGGTAACACGGTACTCTATGGATCGGGTAGTCGTATTATTGAGGCTATATATGATAATACTATTGCTAACTTAATAGCGTATATATATTTCTCAGTCTAGTCTTTACATGGACTTGAGTGGCGAAAAGGGTTCTACAGCCTTTTCATTCGTTGATAGGTCAAATATCCATGAGTAGAAGTTTATCAAAGTAAATCAGATCAAGTTGATGTAACAGCGTATCTCACAACCACTTGTGGACTTTGAAAGTGTACAAGGTACGCGATGGAAGATCATTGAAAAGTGAGATTGAATATGGAAGTGTTTGTCCACGATAACAAGCATCTTGCGTTGAGAAAAATAAGGTTAAATACGGAATTGTTGAAAGTAGATGTTACACAGCGAAGGGGTGAGAAATGAGCGTAGGGAAAACGAGCGCTACATAAAAGAAGTAAGTGTGTGATGCGTTGGAAACAGTATAACCCGCGGCAAGTGTCCGTTTGGTTAATAATCGCCGATAATCATTATATATGTATACAAAAAAGTAGAGCGCAATAATTCGGTAAGCCCTAGACACTCTTCACCATTCGGATCAAAAGCATGCTTCAATGTGTGATGAAAGCCAGCTCACATCCAAATTTTGGGTAAACCAGGGAATGCTCAAAGCGGTCCTAGTTATACTACAAGAAAGAAAACGTAGGTAATTGTGAAATAGTTCGTCGAGCAACCTCGAAGACGGCCGAATTTGAGCTAACTGGTTGGATAGCAAAGGTGTGGTTCTCAAGCAATGATCTCTCAATACCGCGGGTTGCTTAAAGTAGAGAGTTTGTTAATTGTGGCTGAAAAAGAAAAGACAAATCTGGATAAGAACTTCAACTGGAGTTAAGCAAGAAAATTACGAGAAAGGAAAATAACCTTATCATTAAGTAAATGAGTGTCATAGACGAGTCCGAGCACTGTGAGAAGAGGTTGAAAGTTATGTGTCTATTTGACATCTACTGCCGCGGACAAAATGAGTCGTACAAGTCATCCACAGGCAACCTACTCGTGACAAATGTTTAATATGGCGAAAATAATAGTTCAGGCAAGGAAATTATTAAAATTATAGAGAAGATAATAATATTTCTTATGTGCCTGCATCAGTTAGATTTACTTTTGAGAGAAGAATTAAAAGTAGATCAGTTTGCACGCCAAATTTCCGGATCCTTTCCATACAATCGTGTAGTAAATGTTTTGACCACAAGTTGGGACCACGAGGTTCAATAGCTGGAAGGGGTGGAAATCATTTAAGTATGGAAAAACGATACTGGGAACTGGTCAGAGACGGGAACGTGCTATCTTTATTTGAAAATTTCGTTGAATAACTTGAGGTATTCGCTAAAACTAGGAAAAAAGCTGTCTGTAGAAACAGCGACTCTGACAGGAATATACGTTTTGTGTATTATTTATTTATATACTTATGTATCATATTATTATTTGGGATTATTATGTCGATTATTGAGTTTAGATATAATATATTCATTATTTTATTACTGTACGTCGGACGATTCATTATGTATTATGTATTCTATTTATATGCTAAATTAATGATAATTGATAATTTTATCTCATGTTACTAATTATCTCTTACTTGAATTAATTATTTATTTGATCCATATTGATTATTTGATTATCATTATTAATGTATTTTATGTATGTATATTATTTATTGAAGTTGCTATTAATTTTGAGGACTTTATTGCCAATTTTTTATTATTTAAGTTTAGATTAATGCTTTTATTACCTTTCTATTAGTGTATTTTGTAATATATTATTAGCTGCGCTTTGTGGTTCATTTTTATGAGTAAATGAAAGTTTTTCTTATTATAATTTATTCTACTACGTCTATGATTAACATGATAGAGAGGATTATTATTATTACTGTTTTCTTATTATTATTATTAGTATTAATTATTATTATTATTATTATTATTATTTTATTATTGATTTTTATTATTATTATTATTTAATTATTTTTCTATTATTAATAGCCTATAAACAAAATTTTAATAAGTAGTGACTATGTAATTGGATTTAATTTGAGTAAAAAAAAAATATTAGTTAGTGAACCCATTAGGCATTAAATTAAAGACATTGTAACGGCCTCGGTGCCGATAATATATATCATATATATATTATATAATTATATATATATATATATATTATATATATATATATATATATATATATATATATAATATTAATATATATATATATATAAAATTATCATGAACCTCCTTTCCCCAGATTGGGGGTGAGGTTCGTAGCATAGACCGGAATAGAAAAGTAGTAGAAGAACATGACGCAAGTCGAAAAGAAAGCCCTCCCCTTTACCGTCCCCTTTATACCCTCAAGTGAGAACATGCCACAGTCACAAAAATCCACCCTAGGATTTCACGAGATTGCGACGGACTCTCACTGTGGTATCTCTTCAATGTTGGGTTCATCCCTTGGGCCAGGCCCACAAACCATACCCTCTCAAAAAGACCTCAACATTCACTCCTATAATTCACTGGCCAACAAAGATTTTGCGGCAAAACATTTGAAGGTCATTTAATAGGTAACTTTTGCCCTGATTTCAAATATGACCTCCGTTTTCCTAGATTTGCTCTAGTTTTTGAGATACAGGGTGGTCACAAAAATACATTAAGAACAACAATTTATGTTAGGTCGTAACGTAATTCACAAAAAAAACACGAAAGATTTATATATCAAATTGTTAATGAGTAAGTACATAAAATGCTAATAGGTCAAAACATTCAATTCAGTACAATGAAATCACAATTAATGCATTACAAATCGCTGTCTATATGATTGTCTTCTGTGTGCAGAATGTGGACAATCACGTTGAAGGCTCCAACAATATCTGCCATCTATCTTGAATTAATTCATGTAATAAGAATTTTGTTTCCATCACCTTGAATCATCTTGATGAACCTCCCTTTGTTTCTCACTATAACATCCTAGATTATCCGGAAACCGATCTAAGTGACTATGTAGAAAGTGAACTTTTATGGCTCATATTAGCATTCAAATTTTTGAAAGTCTGAAGCATTTTCTGTACGAGTTTCTACATAGTGGGCAGATTTATGGTTGCCCAAAAGTTCTGAACAACCCAAGACCAAACCTTTCCAGGCAGATGCTTCAATATTCAGTCATGGAATTTATGAAATTTTTATCCTTGATGATTGGCGAATTTGAGGGCCGCTAAAGATTCCAGCTTGGAGTTTCTCCATACTCAACCCTGGAAAAAACCTGCAAATATATTTGAAACATTCACCATCTTTGTCTAGGGCGCCTAACAAATTGCCTTCATCGTCCTAGTTTTGATGTGGAGGTGGTAAGGAAATATTTTTCCCTGTCAACCAGTTGGTTCTTTAAATGATATATTGATGCACTACAGTCCATATTTTTCCCTAAGCAGGCCATACACTTTTTCCCAGTTGTCATCTTTAGCTTACTATCCCACAAGCTTGAACAAGGGTACTTAGTATGATCCGCATTTGCTGCCCAGTAAGATGTTGACCATCTTCAAATCACCGCAATAGAGCACTGGTGTTCATTATATCTAGCTTCTGCAAGATATCATTCTTATATTTCATATTCCTCTTTCAGTTTTTGTTGAGTGACCTATTGGAATCGATGCTAACTATTTCCATTGTTCAATTAAAACACACTTCAGGCTTCTCGTTGAACTATCCATAAACAATTCGTCAATCTTTTGGTCGGTATTTAGGTAACCCCTTTGGGGTAGGAGTCCAGGGATGTTCCTATCAGTATACTAGGTCTTTTCTTGCAATGAATATGGAAGAGTACTTCTCTTGTCCCGAAAAAAAAGTTTATTTTAAACAATTCCGGCCTTAAAACAGGTTCTTTTCACTTAGTCCTGATCTAAATAGCTCAGAATCTTGCTTGGAGAACTTTAACTCTCGTACTAAATCATGGATCTCTTCCTGGGAGAACTGTTGCTGTAGAAGTACTTTCTTCATAATCACTACCACTATCTGCACGTGTGCACACCAAATCCTGGATATCTTCTTCATCAGACAATGCTAGGTCTGGGAGTGTAGTGAACACTAGGATGGAGACATCGTCGGAGTGTGGTACAGGTCGCCTTGCTGATTCCAAATCCGGA
>JABUQX010048233.1:0-2500 GCA_015478945.1 Trachelipus rathkii
GGAGAGGATATATCATTATCTATTTTGGATTCTTAGATTCATTAGGTGTTCTGTATTTTTTACTGCCAATAATTTGGGGGGTCGAGAGTCAATTGCTGTGCAGAAATCATCCAGTAAGTTTGGGGGATAGTAGTAGAAGAAGACACGCCGAAGATGCGGGGTAGTTTTTAATAATTCTTATAGTCCTTTTGAAAGGAAGAATACAAGATTTAAAGGACAAAGTGAAGGAACAAGATACTCGGTGAGTAGGTTACTAGTCGCGACCGGGCAAATTGACTCTTAACAGGATGTCATGCATGCACTTTTTTCCAGGCCAAGTCGGTAAGTGGAGAACGTCGTACAAGAATGTAGATAGGAAGAGGCGATTTGGAAAGAGTCACGGATGAAATAGAGAATTATTGTCAGTTATCTGGGTAAGATTTATCACACGTAAAGATTTCTAATAATATCAATTGTAATCTATGTTAATGTGATGAGGCTAGACGGAAGTGAAAATTATACGTTCTCGGATGTAAAGGAAAAGGCCGGTTTGTCGCTTCTAAAATGAGGGTTGGTGTAAGGTTAATTGAACCGTGTCAGGTCAATAGTTAGGGACTCCGCATAGAGAAGACGGATTATAAGTTTATTTTGGAATATTTTTATTTTTAACAAAATTTAACTTTCTTAATCTAATTTCATTTGAAATTTATTCAATACAAAATGGGAAATATATTTTTTATTAAGATGAAATTATTTTATGGGAAAAAGAGTTAAAAGGTGACTTCGCTCATTAACATCTTGGATACTACAGGAGAGTATAAATATTAATTTTCCCTAACGCGGTCGATCTTCATTCAATAAATTGTCATCTGAAGATTTGCTTGTATTAATCGTTCGTATATTTGGTCATTGGTTTATTGAATCTACGACAAGAGAAAGCTGAATATTATACAAGGAATAGTATAAGATTATGCGTGAGTGTGATATAAGGGCTATTGATTTGTGGATAAAACACGTTGTGATTAAGAATGTGACAGTGAAATATTGGATGCGATTGAAGTATTTTGAGAAGAGCGCCTATATTATTGAATACAACTTTTGATACAGATGGTAGTAGTGAATAGGGAAGTAGAACATTTTGAAGAGATCAATTGAGAGATTGTTTGTGAATTTATTCTACTACAGAATAACCAGAAGAATCCGATCCTAGTCTGAAGACATTCGTGTTGGTTTCAAGAACTCATGAGATGCAAGGTGAAGATTATGATTATTTGGAAACTCTTGTAACAAGATTGTGATTTGCGAGGTAGATCATACCTTAGACCAGTGGTCTTTTTTGATCGCGTACCCCTAAGACGAAAATAATTCTAAGTTGTACCCCTTATAGCCTGTAATATATATTATATATATAATATATTATATGATATATATATATATTTATATATAATATTATTATATATAATATATATATATATATATATAATAATATATAATATTAATATATTTATATTATATATATAATATATATTATATAATATATATATAATATATATATATATATATATATATAATAATTATATATATTTTAGTATATATATATATTATATATGTTATAATATATATATATATATTATATATATTATATATATATAATATTATATATATTAATATTAGACCATGGATAGGGATATGGTATATAGGTGTAATATGAGATATATATATATAATATATATATATATATATATATATATATATATATAACTCGCGGACAAATTTAATCATACGTTATATAATGTAAACTCTTTCATTTTTGGAAATGTTGTGCTAGGGTTTGGTTTTATTTGGGTCATACCTAACTTCGGAGTGTATATCGTATGTAACTACTCCGTGTATGGAACTAAATGTCATAATAAAGACAACCAACCAAATTACAGCGAATTTCGCAATTACATTTGTTTCCAATTCGTTCATTTTTTCACTTTTTTTTTTTTTATGAATACTTATCCTACATTGTCCATTATTCCTTTCTTTCTTCTATGTTTTTTTCTAAACCAAGTCTTACTCTTCGCAGAGTGCTAAGATTTTCAATGTACTTGATTGAACACGTAGCATGCTTGCAATTATAGACAGGTTTTTAATTTGAGGAAAGTAGGGGTCGGCTTCTTTAATAACTTCAGTAAGTTCCAAGTCTTTCAACTTTTGCTTATCCATTTTTTATCCAGCCACAAGGTATACCATAAGTCAGTTTCGGTATCAATTTTATTGACATCAAGATTATAAAACTCTGAAAAACATTTTACTTTCTCCCGAAACTGCCTATGGATAATAAGACAACCACCAATTGAAATCCCGAAAGTCACGTACTTAGAAGAGCAGATGGTAAGACACAACAATAAGAACATAAACGCTATGCTGTAAGTCGTAGTTGACAAAGAACTGTCAAATGGAAAGAATCGTCAGAGAGTTTAGGAACATGCATAGGAGTTATGCACACTGTGGAAGTTTAAGCTGGGCTTTATGT
>JABUQX010048233.1:5000-7500 GCA_015478945.1 Trachelipus rathkii
AATACCTCAGCCTTCGCGCTCTTCGCACTAGGGCAGTATCGTCCGCAAACAGTATCATGTTTACTTCCCTTCTATCAATCCCATTCATCAATTCCACCCCTCTCCCCTCCCTCATCTCCTCTGCAAACACTCTCATAAACAAATTGAATAGCCACGGTGACATTAACACACCCCTGCCTCAATCCTCTTACACCTCAAACATCTCACTCTCCCCTCCTACACTCTCACACACATTCTACTATTCCTAATAAGGCTACGCCTTTACCCATTTACCCTACTCCATTGTTCCTTCCAACACCCTCCAACAACTTCACGCCTCTTCACTCTATCATATGCTCTTCTCTATTATAAAAACACCCATACACTTTTCCTTTCCTCTCTATACTTTTTCTCCACAAGCATCTTTAGTGTAAACACTTGGTCCACACACCTCTTCCTCCTAAATCTCACCTTGTTTTCCCCCATTCTCCTCCGTTAAACATCTCACTCTCTCAAATCAGTATTCTCCCAATATCACTTTCGCTACCACTTAAAAGACATATACCTCTATAATTCCCACATTCCATCCTATCCCTTTTCCCCTTATACAGGGGAACCAAACAACCATCTCCCATCCTGTCTGGTACCTCAACCACTCCCTCCAACATATATTATATAACCTATACACCATTCTCCACCCCTATAAATCCTCCCTTTTGCCACATTTCCCATTCTCACATCCCTCATCCAGACCTCGGCTTCATTTTTTTCTTATTCAAGGCCTATAATTTCCTCATTTTGTCATTCATCCTCCCATCCCTCCAATTCATCCCCATCTCACCTCCTGCAAATCTTGCCTTCCCTCCCCACCCACTTCATTCAATAATCCACTAAAATACTCCCCCACCTCTTCCTCACCCTCTCCTCTCCTCCTATCCATTCCCCTTCCTCTCCCTTAACTCTCCCCCAACCCCTCCTTCTTCTTCTTTTTTTTATTTACTTCTTTCCAAAACATTTTGCTCCCCGATTCAAAATTTTCCGTCACTTTTCTACACCATTCATCTTTTGCTCTTCTCTTCGTCCTCTCCACCGCCCTCTTTGCTCCCTAACCCTTCTATATTCCTCCCAGCTTTCCTCTCTCCTATTCCCAACATTCACATAAGCTCCTTTTTCCTTTCACCACTCCTTCACTCCTCATTCCCACACTCATCCCTTTTCCTTCCTGCTTCACCCCCTTTTTACTCACATACCCTCTGCCTCTTTCAACCATACGCCTCTTTAAAATCTCTCCACTCCCTCCACCTCCCTATTTCGTCCTCTCATGTCTCCCAACTACTCCTCCATACTCTCATAAACTCTCTCCTTACACATCTTCTCCTCCAATTTTTTCCACCTTTCTCACTTCTACTCTCCTCTTTTCTCCCCTTTCCCTAACATCACTCTCCTCCACCTTATCTAGCAACCACAAAATAGTGGATCCGATATCCCCTCCCGCCTCTAAATACATTACATTAAGTAATCTCCTCTAATCCTTCCCATTTACACACACATAATCTAATACCGCCCTCCCCCCCCGTTATATCACTCTTCCATGTATACTTATGATTTTTTCACTTTTTTTAAACCACGTATTCCACTAATCATTCTTTTTCAACACACACTCTAACAGACTTTCTCATTAACTTCCTCTCCCCTACCAAATGGTCCTACTTATTCTCCCACCCTCCCCTTCCCACTCTGCATTCAATTCCCAATAGAACAAATTTTATCATTTACCCCGAAACTTTCCCAACACTCATTCAACTCATCGCTCCAAAATCTTTCTCTCTCCTCCTCTCTCGCTCCATTCACTGGTGCATATGCACATTAAAACCCACATTCCCCCCCGAATTTCACTTTTTACCCACATTCTCTCGAAATTCACCTGGCTTGCACAACTTACCTTATCCAAACATGCTTTCCTCATAACTATTCCACCACTTCCTCGCCTCACTCTCTCGTCAACCCTGATATCATACCTTGTAATTTTTCCAAAAATCCATCTCCTCTTTCCTTCAGCTTAGTTTCAGTTACCCCTAGCACATCCAACCTTTTTTTTCTTCAAACATTAACCCCACTTCCTCCCTCTTCAAATCCTCGTTTACCAGCCCTCTCACGTTTCATACATCCCATCCTAATTTCCTTCCTCCCCATCTTTTCCCTACTTCTATATATAACTCACTCAGGCTGCACGCTTTGTGGGACTCCCCACCTTAGGCACTTCCCAACACCTAAGGCCACCACCCCGCTCACCAAATGTACCCACAATAATAACAATAACAATAAAAAGGTTAAAATGACAATATAAAATTTATTTACATTTAAAATTCTTTAAAATCCCCCACACTTACACACGCACCCACACATATATATACACATACATACACACATACATACATATATATACATATATTAAACAATTTAAATGAATATCCGACTTTCTTTAAGAGTTAAACAAATTTTTCTATACAGAATAGAAAAT